>JASDQU010109116.1:586-27695 GCA_032191745.1 Picea mariana
GCATTTTATTGTTTATAGAGGAAGGCAGAAGAACCTCATCTCAATAGAGGCCATCAAACAGTTGGGATTGTCGACAACACCACACCCATAGCCATACAACATTGGGTGGCTTCACCAGGGATGAGATCTCTATGTCATCCAACAGTGTCGATTATCATACAACATCCAACCCTTCAAAGATGAGGTATTATGTAATGTTGCCCCACTGGATGTCTGTGATGTCCTCTTGGGCCAACCATATATGTGGATACGCCATGCTATTTATGAGTCTCGACCCCGTAGTGCCATTGTTACTTTGGGGGGTCATCTCTACAAAATACCAGAGGTAGTTCCAACTATTGTTCCACCTAAATAGTGCCTCAAGTTAGTATCTCATACTACAAAATTCATCTTCTTCACAATCTGTTCAATAGAGGAACAAAAGGACACTACAACCACTACAGCCTCGCCCCAAGAACCTTCTATCCAATAGAAGCAAGTCAACAAGGGTGTAGGAAAGTACAAAGATTCCTTCTGCACATAGGCATTGCATGTAGCCAGATTGGCTAAAATGGTCCAACCCTTCCAGCCATATGTTCGTGACAACCTTCAACAAGCTAAGCAGCACAACGTCTCCAACAAGCCAAGCATCTCATCAAGATGCAGATTCAACAAACATTTTTCCCTCTCCCCCGGGCACTCAACGCAATGGATACCATTGCTTCCTAAGGAGGGAGGATTGATCCAGGTGGCTATCGATGGCCACCCACCTTTTCTAACTGGCTCAAAAAAAGTTTCTGGCAATTTTGGTAATTTACTATTTTTAGCAGTTTTTAACTTCCGAGACCATTTTGAGAGCCTAAATGAAGTCTTTTTGGGAACGAGCTTCTCAATGATACCCAAAGGCATGATTTATCCCCCCCCAAAATGAATCTCCTCGATGATACCTTTCCAACAGGATATCATGCGCCTAAAACAAAGATCGTATGTAAACATTACGACCCCAAGAAGTTGATGTACTAACTTACCCAAATGGGGCCCACATGACTTTTGGCACTTCATCTCCCAAGGTTAGGGTTTTGGATGTCTAGGGTTTTTGGCATTCCTGTTTATTGTAAAAATGCCTTCAAAGCCTCATTGTAATCATCTTCTTGCGAATGTGAGTAGCTGTCACATCTCTTCTCAGAGATAAGCTGCCACCATTCTAGCGAGTCTTTCACTCTGTATTTTTACAATCTCTGTACATTTATTTCATTAATAGAAATCGTGTATTACAGTATATCTTTGTTTATGGTTACATCTCTCATACATTTATGTTATATTATTGAATATCTGCGATATCTCTGTGCATTTCTTTATTGTATCTCCGCTCTCATTTCGTGCCAAAAATAATCTGGATTAGTGGTATCAAAGCAGGCTACTCTTGATCGTTTTTCAGTGCATGTCCCCAACGAGGTCCAAGTATAGAAATTTGGGTCTCAATCTTGCCTCTCTTGATGAAAATCTCTCTTCCACACACAATAAACCCTCAATGGTGGAAGAAAAGAAAAATGATGGAGCAGACGATCCTACCAATATGTTGTTTGAGCAAGCTCTCACGCAACAGAGGGACGAAATGATGGAGAATTTTTCCCACATCCTTCAACGCCTGCCGATAGCAACAGGTGCATCTTCATCAAGCGGCCACTTTGTAAGTACCTCACCTTTCAAGGTACAATTTAATTTTGATTATCATGTATTTGAAGGACAGATAGATGCAGAAGCACTAGACAAATGGTTAAATCTGCTAGAAGGTTATTTCTCTGTTCACAATTTTTTCGACAGAGAAAAGATCACCTTTGCACTCCTTAAAGCTCTCCCTCATGTCAAATATTGGTGGGAAACTTACTGGGAGAAAATTTTCATACAGGAGTCTAGAATATATGGGGACGAGCCCACTTGGGATTTTTTTTGTGGATGCAGTAAAGGAACAGTATTACCCTGTTGGAAACTATGAGGACCAGTACATGAGATGGACTACACTGCCACAAGAGAGGGGCCAAGCAGTTCTGGAGTTCACCAATACTTTCCATACCTTGCGCACCAAGATGGTTATCAAAGACTCCGAATGACATTTGGTTCTGAAATATTGTGTGACTCTACACAGATAAATCCAAAACGAAATGGATTTTCTGGACATCTCATCACATGGTGTTTCTTATCGATATGTTGTGAAAATCAAGCAAAAATTTAAGCACCAGAACAAACGAGATTTTGGGTCTACAAATCCACAACAACCAAAGTATGACAAAGACAGACCTAACAAACCGTCTCCCAAAAACCATTCCAAGCCACAGGAAAAGAAGGGTCATGGGAAGACAAAGAAGGACACCGAAAAATGGTGCAATTTCCACAAAATCCCCTAGCACAACACTGATGAATGTCTCTTAAAACAATCATTGGTGGCCGAGATCAAAGACAAGGAGATAAACCCTGATTTGGAATCTGATTCTGAAAATATTGGTAAAGGACAGATCATTGACGCAGACCCCACTACTATTTTCATGACCACAATAATTCAACCAGAAGAACCAACAGATCCTGAAGAGGGGGAGAGCCTTTTTGATTCACAGATGTGGGTGAAGGGGATTGCGCTGCTTTTATTGTTGATAGCGGAAGCTAGAAGAACCTCATCTTAGCAGAGGTTGTCAAACAGTTGGGATTTTCGACAACACCACAACCATAGCCATACAACATTGGGTGGCTTTGTCGGGGACGAGATCTTCATTTCATCCAACAATGTTGATTATCATACGGCATCCAACCCTTCAAGGATGAGGTATTATGTGATGTTGCCCCACTGGATGTATGTGATGTCCTCTTGGGCCAACCATATATGTGGAGACACCATTCTATTTATGAGTCTCGACCCCGTAGTGTCATGGTTACTTTGGGGGGTCATCTCTACAAAATACCAGAGGTAGTTCCAACTATTATTCCACCTAAACAGTGTCGCAAGGTTGTATCTCATACTGCAAAATTCAGCGTCTTCACAATCTATTCAAAAGAGGAACAAAAGGACATTGCAACCACTAAACCCTCGCCCCAAGAAGCTTTTATCCAACAGAAGCAAGTCGACAAGGGTGTAGGAAAGTGCAAAGATTCCTTCTGCACACAGGCATCTCATGTAGCTAGACTGGCTAAAATGGTCCAACCCTTCCAGCCACATGTTTGTGACAACCTTCAACAAGCTAAGCAGTGCAACTTCTCCAACAAGCCAAGCAGCTCATCAAGATGTAGATTCAACAAACGCTTTTCCCTCTCCCCCGGGCACTCAATGCAATGGATACCATTGCTTTCTAAGGAGGGAGGATTTATGTAGGTGGATATCAGTGGCCACCCACATTTCCAACTGGCTCAAAAAAAAATTCTGGCAATTTTGGTAATTTACTATTTTTAGCAGTTTTTAACTTCCGGGGCCATTTTGAGGGCCTAAATGAAGTTTTTTTGGGATCGAGCTTCTCAATGATACCTGAAGGCATGATTTAGCCCCAAAAATGAATCTCCTCAATGATATATTTCCAACAGGCTATCATACGCATAAAATAGAGATCGTATGCAAAAGTTACGACCCCGGGAAGTTGATGTACTAACTTACCCAAACGGGGCCCACATGACTTTTGGTGTTTCATCTCCCAGGGTTAGGTTTTTGAATGTATAGGGTTTTTGGCATTCCTGTTTATTGTAAAAATTCCTTCAAAGCCTCATTGTAATCATCTTCTTGCGAATGCGAGTAGCCATCACATCTATTCTCAAAGATAAGTTGCCACCATTCTAGCGAGTCTTTCACTCTGTATTTTTACAGTCTATGTACATTTATTTAATTAATAGCAATAGTATATTACTGTATATCTATGTTTATGGTTTCATCTCTGATACATTTATGTTATATTATTGAATATCTACAATATCTCTGTGAATTTCTTGATTGTATCTCCACTCTCATTTCCTGTCGAAAATAATTCGGATTAGTGGTATCAGAGCAGACTGCTCTTGGTCGTTTCTCAGTGCATGTCCCCGACAAGGTCCGAGTATAGAAATTTGGGTCTCAAGCTTGTCTCTCTTGAGGAAAATCGCTCTTGCACACCCAAGAAACCCTCAATGGCAGAAGAAAAAAAAAATGATGGAGAAAACGATCCTATCAATATGTTGATTGAGCAAGCTCTCATGCGACAGAGGGATGAAATGATGGACCATTTTTTCCACATCCTTCAATGCCTGCCGATAGCAACAGGTGCATCTTCATCAAGAAACCACTTTGGAAGTACCTCACCTTTCAAGGTACAAGTTAATTTTGATATTCCTGTATTTGAAGGACAGATAGATGCAAAATCCCTAGACAAATGGTTAAATCTACTAAAAGGTTATTTCTTTGTTCACAATTTTTCCAAAAGAGAAAAGATCACCTTCGCATTCCTTAAAGCTCTCCCTCATGTCAAACATTGGTGGGAAACTTACTGAGAGCAAAGTTCCACAGTGGAGTTTGGAATATATGGGGTCGAGCCCACTTGGGATTTTTTTGTGGATGCGGTAAAGGAACAATATTACCCTGTTGGAAAATATAAGGACTAGTACATGAGATGGACCACACTACGGCAAGAGAGGGGCCAAGTAGTTCCAGAGTTCACCAATACCTTCCATACCTTGTGCACCAAGATGGGTATCAAAGAGTCCGAACGACATTTGGTTCTGAGATACCGTGGGCCTCTACACAGATACATCCAAACTAAAATGGATTTTCTAGACACCTCATGAGTCGATGCTACTTATCGATATGTTGCTAAAATCGAGTAGAAATTTAAGCACCAGAACAAACAAGAGTTCAATTCTACAAATTCACAACAACCAAAGTATGAAAAAGACATCCCTAACAAATAGTCTTCCGAAAACCATTCCAAGCCACAGGAAAAGAAGGGTCACGGGAAGACAAAGGACACTGAAAAATGGTGTGATTTCCAAAAAATCCCCTGGCACAATAACGATGAATGTCGCTCAAAATAGTTATTGGTGTTCAATATCAAAGACAAGGAGCCGAACCTTGATTTGGAATTTGATTATGAAAATACTGGTAAAGGATAGATCATTGACGCATACCCCACTACTATTGTTGCGACCACAACAATTCAATGAGAAGAACCAACAGACCTTGAAGAGGGGGCATGCCTTTTTCATTCACAGATGTGGGTGAAGGGGACCCCACTGCATTTTATTGTTGATAGCGGAAGCCAAAAGAAACTCATCTCAACAAAGGTCATCAAATAGTTGGGATTGTTGACAACACCACACCTGCAACCATACAAAATCGGGTGGCCTTTCCAGGGATGAGATCTCCATGTCATCCAATAGTGTTGATTATCATATGGCATCCAAACCTTCAAGGATGAGCTATTATGTGATTTTTCCCCACTGTATGTCTGTGATGTCCTCTTGGGCCAACCATATATGTGGAGACGCCATGTTATTTATGAGTCTTGACCCCGTAGTGTCATTGTTACTTTGTGGGGTCATCTCTACAAAATACCATAGGTAGTTCCAACTATTGTTCCACCTAAATAGTGCCGCAAGGTAGTATCTCATTCTGCAAAATTCAACTTCTTCACAATCTGTTCAAAAGGGGAATAGAAGGACACTGCAACCACTACAGCCTCGCCCCAAGAACCTTCTATCCAATAGAAGCAAGTCGAAAAGGATGTAGAAAAGTGCAAAGATTCCTTCTGCACACAGGAATATCATGTAGCCATACTGGCTAAAAAGGTCCAACCCTTCCAGCCACATCTTTGTGACAACCTTCAACAAGCTAAGCAACACAACTTCTCCAACAAGCCAAGCAACTCATCAAGATACAGATTCAGCAAACACTTTTCTCTCTCCCCCAGGCACTCAACGCAATGGAGACCATTTCTTCCTAAGGATGGAGTATTGATCCAGTTGGATATCAGTGGCCACCCACATTTTCCAATTGGCTCAAAAAAAATGTCTAACAATTTTGGTAATTTACTATTTTTAGTAGTTTTTAACTTCCGGAGCCATTTTGAGGGCCTAAATGATTTTTTTTCTTGATCAAGCTTCTCAATGATGGATGATATAATTATTGATCCCCCAAAATGAATCTCCTCAATGATACCTTTCCAACGAGCTATCATGCATCTAAAACGGAGATCGTATGCAAAAGTTACCACCTCGAGAAGTTGATGTACTAACTTACCCAAACGGGGCCCACATGAATTTTGGCGTTTCATCTCCCAGGGTTAGGTTTTTGGATGTCTAGGGTTTTTGGAATTCCTGTTTATTGTAAAAAGGCCTTTATAGCCTCATTGTAATCATATTCTTGCAAATGTGAGTAGTCGTCACATCTCTTCTCAAAGATAAGCTACCACCATTCTAGTGAGTCTTTCACTCTGTATTTTTACAGTCTCTGTACATTTCTTTCATTAATAGAAATCGTGTATTACTATATATTTGTGTTTATGGTTTCATCTCTAGTACATTTATGCTATATTATTTAATATCTGAGATATCTATGTTCATTTCTTTATTGTATCTCTGCTCTCATTTCGTGCCGAAAATAATCCGGATTAGTGGTATCAGAGCAAGATTCTCTTGATCGTTTTTCAGTGCATGTCCCCAGCGAGGTATGAGTATACAAAGTTGGGTCTCGAGCTTGTCTCTCTTGAGGAAAATATCTCTTGCACACCCAATAAACCCTCAATGGTGGAATAAAATAAAAACGATGGAGTAGACGATCCTATCACTATGTTGCTTGAGCAAGCTCTCACGCGACAGAGGAACGAAATGATGCAGAATTTTTCCCACATCCTTCAATCCTTGTTGATAGCAACAGGCACATATTCATCAAGTGGCTGCTTTGGAAGTACCTCATCTTTCAAGGTACAAGTTAATTTTGATATTTCTATATTTGAAGGACAGATAGATGCAGAAGCCCTAGATAAATGGTTAAATCTGCAAGAAGGTTATTTCTCTGTTCACAATTTTTTCGATAGACAAAAGATCACCTTCGCACTCCTTAAAGCTCTCCCTCATGTCAAAAATTAGTGGGAAACTTACTGGGAGCAAATTTCCACAGAGGAGTCTGGAATATATGGGGCCGAGCCCACTTGGGATTTTTTTGTGGATGCAGTAAAGGAACAATATTACCCTATTGGAAACTATGAGAACCAGTACATGAGATGGATCATACTGCGGCAAGAGAGAGGCCAAGAACTTATAGATTTCACCAATACCTTCCATACCTTGCGCACCAAGCTAGGTATCAAATACTTTGAATGAAATTTGGTTCTAAAATACTGTGGGGCTCTACACAGACACATCCAAAATGAAATGGATTTTCTAGACATTTCATCACTCAGTGTTGCTTATCGATAGGATGTTAAAGTCAAGCATAAATTTAATAACTAGAACAAATGAGAGTTTGGGTCTGAAAATTTGCAACAACAAAAGTATGACAAAGATGGCCCTAACAAACAGTCTCCTGAAAACCATTCCAAGCCACAGGAAAAGAAGGGTCACGTGAAGACAAAGAAGGACACCGAAAAATGGTGTGATTTCCACAAAATCCCCTGGCACAACACCGATGAATGTCTCTCAAAATAGTCATTGGTGGCCAAGATCAAAGACAAGGATCCAAACCATGATTCAGAATCTGATTCTAAAAATACTGGAAAAGGACAGATCATTGATGCAAACACCACTGCTATTGTCGCGATCGCATCAATTCAACCAGAAGAAATAACAGATCCTGAAGAGGGAGAGCACCTTTTTCATTCACAGAAGTGGGTGAAGGGGACCCCGCTGCATTTTATTTTTTATTGTGGAAGCTAGAAGAATCTCATCTTAGCAGAGGTCATCAAATAGTTGGGATTGTAGAAAACACCACACCTGCAGCCATACAATGTCGGGTGGGTTTTCTAGGGACGAGATCTCTATGTCATCCAACAGTGTCGATTATCATACAGCATCCAACCCTTCAAGGAGTAGGTATTATGTGATGTTTCCCCACTGGATGTCTGTGATGTCCTCTTGGGCCAACCATATATGTTGAGACGCCATGCTATTTATGAGTCTCGACCCCATAGTGTCATTATTACTTTGGGGGGTCATATCTACAGAATACCAGAGGTAGCTCCAACTATTGTTCCACCTAAATAGTGTCGCAAGGTAGTATCTCATACTGCAAAATTCAACTTCTTCACAATCTATTCAAAAGGGGAATAAAAGGACATTAAAACCACTACAGCCTCACCCCAAGAACCTTCTATCCAATAGAAGCAAGTCGAAAAGGGTGTAGCAAAGTGCAAAGATTCCTTCTACACATAGGCATCTCATGTAGCCATACTGGCTAAAAAGTTCCAACCCTTCCAGCCACATGTTCGTGACAACCTTCAACAAGCTAAGCAACACAAATTCTCCAACAAGCCAAGCAACTCATCAAGATGCAGATTTGTTGGTATAGGGGCAGACCTAGGGTTCAACACTACAAGAGCGCACTAACAAAACCCTAACTACCAGCCCTTTCCATAACACCTGTGAAGTAGATGAAGTCTCACCCGAGGTAGGGGAAAGGGTGGTTGCCAGGCTCAAGTGTCTATAACCTTAGTTGGGACACAGATATGTGATTATATCGCTTACAGAGCACTTAGTATCGATCATTCATCAATAGTCAGTTTTCATTATACTTCGAAGATAGCACAAAGCATTGTAGCATTCACTTAGATCTAAGGTATCTTAGTACTTAGCAACAGTAAAACAAATTAGATCTAGTAGTTTAGCACTAAGAATATTCCTACATATCATATCTACTATCCATACACATATAATAAGAACAAAGCATTAATATATCCATCTAAATACATTAAAACACTTCAATAAAAGTAGAGATAAGCACAACAAGTCAAGGCACAAAGCATAACACACAGATTTATGTGGTTCATCCCCACCCTGGGGCTACTTCCACCAACTCTTCTTCTTATTATCATCAGCCAATCGGTTACAAGCACAAATCCATCTAAACCCTTACTTTGCACAGGACAGAAGATTTGCGCAACCCGCTAGATCCTTCTTCCTTGCCTTTCAGCACAAAGCCTTCTATATCTTCACACAAGGACTTTCACTAAGCTCTACAAGTCTATACAAAATGCACAAATATCTCGATCACATAGATCCCTTCTTGGCACTTAGCCTATATCACATAGATACAATACAGTCCCCCCTACCTACTAGATGCCTAGATGTTTATTCATACATTACAAAAGTGGGCCTAAACATGGGTAAACCCACGGTCTGATATCCCTTTCCCATTACATTGTCGCAAAACCCTAAAAGGGACCCAAAAGTGGGTCGAGATCCCTTGATATCTGCTTCATCTGGTGCTCCATTTTCGACAAACTGTTGAACTCCCAAAAATGGTCAAATATGACCAAGTGTTCCCAAAACTTGATCAAGGGCCAATAGGCCCCCAACACTCACCTGTGACACATCTCGAGTCGCTCTGGTCTGAGAAATTACGCCTCGAATTCCTCGATATTGGATTGAGATGCTTCAACCTACTGCAGTGCTATTGCTTCTTACTCAGTGAATTGCTGGATGAGTGCATCATTGGCTGGTCCTTCTAAGCGTTGTTCTGTTGTACTCACAACTTGTTCAAGTTCTACGCCTTGGATTTCAACTTCAGTGAACAGTTAGCATGTCGTCTCTTGCACTGGTTGAATTCATTGAGAGACTTCCATCACTTTACTCTGAAGCGTGTGTACCTATTGCTGGGTCATGCGTTGCTCTGGGAACCTCTTCATTATCTCGACTAGTGACAAGGCCTTTAGTTGTGCCTGTAACATATCTGCATGCTTCTTCACTTCTTGGAGCTGCGACTCCAATGCTTGTAACTCTGGATTCTCTGTGAGGTTTTCATACGTCTGAGCACTCCTAGAGCTCAGTTGCTTGCACTCCAAGGCAAGAGATTTCATTCTTCCAACTGTGCTATGAGCAATTTCCTCTCTTAGGTCTTTGATTTCTTGAGGAGTCTCGGACACAATATGAAGTTCCAGTTCTACGATGCGTTGCTGAAGCTGTTGGATCACTTCTTCAAGTTGTTCCACCTGCTATGGAATTCATTCTTCAACTCTCACTTCTATGATGGTCACGGAGTGAAGTGCTCTATTGACCAACTCCTTTACTTCTAGCTACTTCGCGATCAACTGCTCCTTGCTCTATTGTAGCTCTGCTTTCTCTTTGTCCCACTATGCTTGAAGAGCAAGTTTTTCTCATTTGACAACACTGCGCTACTCGACAAGTACTCCCTGTACCTACGTTAAAGACTGGATGGCTTTCACTATTTCTTCCTGAGATTATCGAAGGCAAGATTCAACTTTATCGACTATCTGGTGCAATTGGGTTGGCTCATCTCCTGGTTCTACTATTCCTGTTATCAGAGGCGCAGTGGAGACTGCCCGGCTAGACTAGAGTGCCTGATGCACTCCTTGGAGTTCAACCTCAATACGATTATACATCTTCTCCTGATTCTCCCCTACTTATCTAATACCTCCTGTGAAGCATTGTTTACAGTTGCAATGATGAAATTAAAATCATCCAATGTGAGGGTACTCCGCATCTTAGTTACAGGGGTTCTAGGTTTTTTCTGGGAGGAATATTTTAGAGGCAAAACCTTCCTTTTCTTCGACAAGTCCTCTTCATCCCTAGGTGGTGGTACCTCACCTTTCTGGTGTTCAATATCTATGCCTTCTATCTCTTCACCATCACCCCCTTCATCTGGTGAAATGGATGCAGTCCTCACAGATGTGTTGTCTATATCTTGAACTTTTGCAGGCTTCTTCCTCTTACTAGGTCTGGGTGTATCTTGCACAGATTCTAGGTTGTATACATCAGACAACTCCACAGGGTTGGCTGGAATAAGGAGGTCTACCAACCATTCCTTAGTGATCTCTTCTAATTCTTCCTCTGTCAACTTGTAATATGAATGCAATTGCTACTTGTGCTCATCAGCATGCATTGTTATATAAATGAAGTGGCGGTCTGCGCTGAACTTCATTAAGGGATGAAACCTGTGGAGGGTATTCGGGGTCATCCGAGGGTTGGACTGGATGGCTTGTTTCAACTGATTGTATTAATTATGGAAGATGACATTGGACTGCCACTGCTTGTTCATATCGTTAGAGTACCACAAGGTACTAAACATCGTGGCCAAAGGTTTGAAGGGATCGATGTCGGGGAAGGTCACACCTTCCGACATTTCCCATGCAATGAATTCGATTAGGATGAGAATCCAGCTAAAGTGGAACTCATGCCCTCAGTCTTACGCTTCTCTACAATCAAGCTCCAGCTGGTTTACAAGTTACTGTACCCAATTCATCTATAGTCCCTCCGGGCACTTTCCTATGAGGTCAACTACGAATCCAGTCACTTGGGTGGGACATTTCTTGCAAACTATATTTTTTGTGATCAACTGACATGTGAGGTGCACTATGTCATTCTGGATAGAGGTTACCCTGTAACCTCGTGTGCCCTTCTCGACATCGCCATAAGTCTCTTTGATTCTCTACGCTAATGCTCGGTTTGAGGCCTTTCCGGGGTAAAAATCCTATGGGTCAAGGCCCCTTCATGCTCAGCCCTGTGATCCGATTGATCAAGGTCGGATCCACAGTGATGCGATGGTTCAGCCATAAATAACCTCTGTGGTAATAGGATAACAACAATTTCAGGCATGCGTTTACTTCCTGGTGTTGGCCGAAGTGTGGGATATTCATCACATTGAGCAGTGTGGATTGCGCAAGATTCTTGGTCCATGGCTATGGGATAATTTTCGAATTCTTTCCTTTATTCTTGGAAAGATACTTATGCGGGGTGAGCATGTTGTATGCCTTCTTGTCGCCAAGGTTTAATTCATTGAACTTCAATGCTGCGAGCTTATCCTAGTCAGCTCGAACTGCATGTATCCCTTTCGGGAGGTACGTCATGACCAAAGCATAGTCAAAATCTCTATCCACACTGTCTCGATTGATGGTGCTGCTTAGAGGGGGTAGGTAGGCAGGTAGAATGCTCAGAATCAACTTGGCATTCGCAATGTTGTCTCTGTGCTTCATTATTGCCTCTGTCGTGGTTCTAGAAGTTCCTGCTCCGCGAGTAGTCGATGGAGAAGCTTGGACTCCTCCTGTTGATGATGCTTGCACACCTGCATACATCCTTCTTTCCGACATGATTTTCTCAGTCCTGAGATCAGCGAGTACTTCCTTTGCAGATTCTTCAAGTGTGCTAAGATCTTCGGACATACATGCTTAGGGTAAATTATCGGGGTCACAATGATCTTAGATACTGCACATGAATGAAAAACAAAGGTGTGATGATCACTGTATACACTTTCTGGTCTGTGGGCTTCAAATTCTCAGTTGGAAAAAGTGTTCTTCGGGCATGGCATGACGAGATAAATAGGTAATCTTGGCAACAATTTTATTTGCAACGGGTATGGGCCTCATTAATTTGTGTTCTATACATTATGGCACGGTCTGATGGTCTGGTGATGAGCCATCAATGCTTTTTGATCCATTCGGAGTGGCAGTCACATGGGTATATCAGCCTCTAACGACTATATTTCTTCACCACGACGAAGTGGCCTATGTCGCTATTCTGATATCCCAAAAAAGATCAAATTCTGCAAAGTTTTCCTTCTGCGAGGCTCCCTCTGGAATCTTCTGTAAATTTTCAGTCTTAGCCTTCTTCTTACTCAACTTTCTATTCTTCTTCCCCTTGAGCTTCATCTCGATGGTTCTTTTCCCATTATGATTCTTATTTTCCTTGGACATAGTCACTTTGCGTTGTTGAGATTCTCTCCTAGGACTCAAGGGCAATACTCTTTCTATATCTGAGACAAATACTTCAATCTTCTATGAGTCCTCTAACGTTCTTGCAGTTTTGACATCTGGGCTTCTAGTGTCAAATAGCTTTGATGTGTTCTCCTACTCTTCAATCAATTGCGCGATCTTTCTGGTCATGAAATCTTTTAACTCCTATCTCCGATGTTCCAAAAAATCATTTTCTTCCTTCTTTCTATCTTTATCTCTATCAATCCAAGATTTTCATAGTAACATGGTAAACAGGGCGTTGTCTTCAATGATTTTAATAATCTCAAAATCTTCTTCTGTCAAAGTTCCATTAGAATTCATAGATATTTGAGTGATCTTTCCACATAGGTTTACCAGTTTCCCTCTAAATAATCTTATTCCTCCTAATGAAGGGATCATAGCAGGCCTTCCTATAACTTCCCAAGTTCTCTCTGGTGTAATGTTCACTAGTGTTTCTTCATCAAGGACAGAGTCAATGTCGAAGTCTCCTATTCTTTCTTCAGTGCATTCTTTTTCTTTGAAAATCTCTGATAGTTTAACATATCAGTGGTCATTCAGGGTCTCTTTCATTTGCATCAATACCTTCTCTGTTTCTTGTTGGGGTTCTGCCTCTTCTGGTTCTGCCTTAGGGATTTCTTCATTCAGATTCATTCTTTCAATCTTAGCAATCATTCTGGGGCAATCCAACACTTCATGGTCCAAATATTTGCAACATAGGCACCCAAATATTCCACCAGGGCATTCCTTAGCAATATGTCCCGGTCTTCTGCAATTGTAACAGAGGTTTAACCCTCTCTTTCATTTAAATGTTCCCCAACTTCTTATGTAATGCACACCAGGATCATGGTAGCTGGCCTGCAAACAATTCTTTCTAGGATCCTGCATTCATTTTTTATTTCAAACATTCTTTCTATGCATAGGTATAACATATCTATCATTATGCTTATCAGATCTATTCAAATCAAACTTTCTTTCATCTATCAGTGCCCCAGTTTTTAAGCTAGGACAGAATCTATCAAACATACCTAGATCCATGCTCGAGAGACAAAATTTTCCACTTATCTTACTTCTACAGAGCACAAAACTTCTAGATCTAAAAAATTTTAACTATTCTTACCTTTATCAGAGCACTGAGCTTATGGATCTTACCTCTTTTCTGTAGATCTGACCTCTTTTCTTCAAAAACTTCCACTTTTACTTTTCTTAGAGCACAAAGCATTCAGATCTTGCTTCTTTTCTTCAAATCTAGCCTTCTTTCTTTAGCGCAGAGCCTTTTTAGATCAAGTGGGATATTTTGCACTAGGGTACAGATCCACACATAGAGCTTCCACAGTTTCAGGATGATTCTTTGCACAAAGATTATTCTTCCTCAGTTCCCAGCAATCATAGTTTCAGGTCTCGGCAACAGAACCATTTGTTGGAATAGGGGCAGACCTAGAGTTCAACGCTACAAGAGCGCACCAACAAAACCCTAACTACCGACCCTTTCAGCAACACCTGTGAAGCAGATGAAGTCTCACCCGAGGTAGAGGCAGGGGTGGTTGCAAGACTCAGGTGTCTGCAACCTTAGCTGGGACACATATCTATGATTATATTGCTTATATATCACTTAGCATCGATCATTCATCAATAGTCAGTTCTCATTATACTTCGCAGATAACACAGAGCATCGCAACATTCACTTAGATCTAAGGTATCTTAGTACTTAGCAACAGTAAAACAAATTAGATCCAATAGTTCAGAACTAAGCATATTCCTACATATCAGATCTACTATCCATACACATCTAATAAGTACAAAGCATAAATATATCCATCTAAATAGATTAAATCACTTCGGTAAAATCAAAGATAAGAACAACAAGTCAAAGCACAAAGCATAACAAACAGATTTACGTGGTTCACCCCCACCCTGGGGCTATGTCCACCAACTCTTTTTCTTATTATTGTCGGCCAATCGGTTACAAGAACAAATCCATAGAAACCCTTACTTCGCATAGGACAGAAGATCTGCGCAGCCCTCTAGATCCTTCTTCCTTGCCTTTCAGCATAAATCCTTCTATATCTTCACACAGGGACTTGCACTAAGCTCTACAAGTCTACACAGAATGCACAAATATCTCGATCAAACATATCCATTCTTGGCACTTCGCCTATATCACATAGATACAATACAATCCCTCCTGCCTACTAGATGCTTAGATGTTTATTTATACATTACAAAAGTGGGCCTAAACATGGGTAAACCCACATGCCGACATCCCTTTCCAATTACATTGTCCAAAAACCCTAAAAGGGACCCAAAAGTGGGCCAAGATCCCTTAATCTCTTCTTTGTCTGGTGCTCCATCTTCGACAGGCTGTCGAAGTCCCAAAAACGGTCAAATATGACCAAGTGTTCCCAAAACTTGGTCAAGGGCCAACAAGATTCAACCAATGTTTTTCCCTCTCCCCCGGGCACTCAACGCAATGGAGACCATTGCTTCCTAAGGAGGGAGGATTTATCCAGGTGGATATCAGTGGCCACCCACCTTTTCCAACTGGCTCAAAAAAGTTTTCTGACAATTTTGGTAATTTACTATTTTTAGCAGTTTTTAACTTTCGGGGCCATTTGAGGGCCTAAATGAAGTTTTTTCAGGATTGATATTCTCAATGATATTCAATGGCATGATTGATCCCCCAAAATGAATCTCCTTGACGATACCTTTCCAATGGGGTATCATGCACCTAAAACAAAGATCGTATGCAAAAGTTACGACCCCGGGAAGTTGATGTACTAATTTACCCAAACGGGGCCCACATGAATTTTGGCGCTTCATCTCCCAGGGTTAGGTTTTTTGATGTCTAGGGTTTTTGGAAGTCCTTTTTATTGTAAAAAGGACTTCAGAGCCTCACGGTAATCATCTTCTTGCAAATGCGAGTATCTGTCACATCTCTTCTCAGAGATAAGTTGCCACCATTCTAGCGAGTCTTTCACTCTGTATTTTTACCGTCTCTGTACATTTCTTTCATTAATAGAAATCATGTATTACTGTATGTATGTTTTTATGGTTGCATATCTGATACATTTATGTTATATTATTGAATATCTTTGATATCTCTGTGCATTTCTTTATTGTATCTGTGCTCTCATTTTGTGCCGAATATAATCCGGATTAACCAATCAATGTTCCAAGACGATGATGATGTTGCCGCCCTCTCTCTCTCCTGATGATGTTGTATTGTAGAATACCCTTCTTGTTAAGGGTGAGTGTTGAAATATTGTAACTACGAAGAATATTCAAATTATAATTGAGTTATTATCTTATAGATCAATCCCCTTTTGTGGATTGATCATGTCGGGACTTATGTATGACCAAATCCCCTTTTGTGGATTGGTCAACCCATGTTTATATGATGTTAATTGAGAAGTCGGCCCTGCCTAATGAAGAGACACAAGCCTAGAGATCCTCATCTAGTATAAATAAGAGAGGATGGTGCCTCATTAACTCACTCACTCAAGTCTCTCATCTAGTGTGCAAGTTTGAAGGAAACTGCAGTTAGAAGAAGGAGAAGAGAGAGGCACATTGGCCAGTCTTGGATATTCTCTAGTGTTTGGTATTTTATGTTGGCATTGTATTGGAAATTTATATTAAGGAAGTTTTGGCTGGGTTTTCTCACCCATGAGGTTTTCCCAGGATAAAATGTTGTGTACCTTGTGATTGTGTTTCTCTCAGTGATCTTTCTTATGCTATTATTGTCTAGTAAATTGAAAAGAACTTAATAGCAGATCTAAGTTTAACAACAATGCCACCCAAAAACACCTAATGGAATTGAAAAGGTTGGCTCGTGATGAGACCCCCTTTCTCTTAGCCATGCAATGGAGAGACATTGCCCTGGTTTGGTGATCAGATGATGACAATGTCATACCACTAGATATCCATGGATGTGATAGGTCGACTCGTGATGAGACCTCCTATGCTTCAACTAACCTTTTAATCATTATTTATTATATTGTGGGTCCCCTTTATTCAATTATAAGTTTTTCATTGCTTTCTTGGGTGATCCCTAGGCGAAGCATCTGGAAATAGTATATAAGGCTTTTATCTTTTACCCAACACCAACCCCTCTAGGTCTTTAGCCCCTTCTTCCCATAGAATGAGGGACAACCCCTTCTTGGGTCAATACACCCTAAATCCCAAGAGATATGGAAATGGAGGGGAATAATGATGGAAATGGTAAGCATGGCCAGAAATTATATGATTTCTCATTAAGGGATTTCCCAGTAGAAAACCCATTCCCAAAGAAGACCACTTACTAGGGCACAATGTAAACCATCAAGGTGAAGCAGGGAAAAAGGCATAATGTCCAAGCACATATCATGAAATCTAGAGAAATATAAGATACAACATAATCAAATGGATTAGATATTGAAATGATGCTCACCATAATACTGACCTGTACCTCATGGAGCAAGGCCCACTACCTTCCGGAAGCCAATTGGTGTGGTGTATGCCATATGTAAACCTATGACCATCTGTGGTGGTGAGTGGGTTTCCATTTGTGCAAAGGGTACTTCTGGTCATGTGGTCTATCGACATTCCATATCTACAACCTGAGGGCCTCAATACATCATCTCCTTAGTTATCCACAAAATGGGGATAACATATGGCTCCTACTTCGGGACATGTGCTCGTCGTAGAGTGCATGAGAACCACAACATCTCCTGGTAGACCTGTTCCTACAAATAAACATCAAACTATCAAGTGCAGGATGGCCTACTCATCCTTGTTCTCATATGATCATAATTAAAACCCACTGAACTAGAAAAAGAAAATTTTGACATTTTTCCATTAAATTATAAACTAAGCATGGAATCAATATGCAAGTAGAGTAAAATGAGAATGAAATGCATCTAAACTAGTATGAGAAATCAAGATGTAAATGCAAGGAATCAAAAAGACCTACCTAATTTCCTGGGGCCTTGGGGCCTTGAAGATCACGTGTTGGATGATGTCATGTGAAGTTAAACAACCAATAGCAACCATCTGACCATATCATCAAAGTATCTCCCCCTGTGCTAAATCATATAATACAACAAATATAAGTTAAGCACATAATAATCATGAATATAAACACACATATAATCGATCATGAAATAAAACTCATGAAGATGGGTGGGAGGGAGGAAATCCTACTAGAAAGAGAAATCATCAGCTTGATCATCCCTCCTAAAAATGTAGCCACAAGACTAATTGATCCATATCTGAATGAGGCTACCATATGTAGATGAAGGCTTATCATCATCCACGCATAAAGACTCACTACTTTTTTAGGACTGAGAGTAAATGAGAGATCGGAAGAATATTGCATGGTCCTTTGGAGAAGAGGGTAAGATGTAAGGAACAGTCTCAGGTGTAGAAAAACACTGCCTCTTCCCCTATGAATATCCATTAAAATCTCCAATGTGAAAATACTTCCTCTTTAAAGAATGAATCTATGACTGCTTTGAGGTGGCCATGTCCTGGTATTCCTCAAAATATGAGCACAATGGTTGGAATTCCTCATAAAACAAATCTTCATCCTCAAAAGGGCATGCACCAAAGGGTCACTGAAGATCACTATGAGTATGCTATGAAAAGTCATCCCTGAAGGGGAGAAACAAATCTATAACCTTATCATCACCAGGTCGCAAAACATATGAATTATATATGTATGAGGACCACTCCTCTGATGATGAAAACTCAACCCCCTAT
This sequence comes from Picea mariana, assembly GCA_032191745.1. Taxonomy (NCBI): domain Eukaryota; kingdom Viridiplantae; phylum Streptophyta; class Pinopsida; order Pinales; family Pinaceae; genus Picea; species Picea mariana. The sequence continues at coordinate 19,204 of JASDQU010109116.1, forward strand.
GCTTGAGAGCTACCCTCAATTTCATAAATGGAATCTCTATCAATACTGAAGCAACTCACATCCCATCTACGTCTCCAAACGTGTATGAAATCATCAATGTGTATATCGACCATGTCATCTGTATCATCTATATCATCGAGGATAATTGTTTCTTCATGTTCATGTGTAGGAGAAAGACAATTTTGAACGGCCTCATCCTCATCAAGAAGGAGAAAAGAAAATGATTCCTCAACATGTTGCACCTCATAAAGATTCTTTTTTCTTTTCATGGGCATTCTCCTCCAATGCATCTTCATCACACGAGGCTTGATTCTTAATGTAGAGTGCTTCATGTTCCCTTTTTAAGAAATTTTTGTTGCATCCAAGGGTTCCTCTAACAACTCTTCACTTCCAAAGTCACAAAATAAGGTGTCATCAAGATCTTCAAAATGATTATCACTTATCATGTTCTCTTTGTGATGTGCAAGAGGAACAAATTGTTGAATTTTCACTATGCTAGGCTCAAGCGTGAGGTTTATTTCATTTTAGTGTGTGTTGTGTGTTTCCTCAATGGGGAAATCACATGTGTGTTGTGTGTTTCCTCAATGGGAAAATCACCTTTATTTATACTAGACTAGACACATCAAAAGTGGTGTCTAGTGGAAAAATAGGGTAGACCTCAATAAATCAGAATATAATTAATAATTACAATATTAATTATCTTTTACATTAATTACCTTTCACTTTATGGTGGGCCCAACCTGTACCCTTTACATCACAATTAGGATTACAGGTAAATATTACTCTTAGACAATATATCAAGGGATATCACACACCCACTAGTGCTCATCCACTAGGAGCACATCCACATTTGTTCAACTACAGGGACGTCCTACTCAACAGATCTGTATCTCACAGGAGAATCATCTGGAGTATCACATCATCTCAAATTTCTACACAGAGGAGAAAAATACACTCATCATAGGGGTACACATCATTTCATATCAAATGGCACCCACCTCATGGGCATCCTCACCCACACAGGGGCACACACATCGACACACCCATCTCATGGGAATTCTCACCCCACACATGGGCACACACATTGATACACTCATCTCATGGGCATCCTCACCCCATACAGAGGCACATAATGTTCCATCTCAGTCTCAGAGAGGAACAACACACCCATCTCATGGACATACCCAACTCATGGGCTCTCTCACAGGCCGACTCACTCAGTATTTTTCTTGGAGGATGTTTCATGAAGCTACAATCATCAACACAAATGCCTCGATGTCTTCATCAAATGGAAGGGTAGATATGAGTTCTTCTTCATAAAATGTCTCATTCGGATTTTCTTCATCAGGATCTTCTTCAAGCCTCTTTTCATAAGTATATTCTTTGAGCACTTCTTTATCTATTGTCTCATCATTGATCGAAAAACCTTCTCTGTAGAGAATGTGTTTGAGCTTTGAAAAGCATCTTCCAAACTCTGAGTAGCTGACTGATAATGCCTGAGAAATTCTTCAATGTGTTCTGTAGAAGAAGGGATACTCTTTGGATCACATAAGTGTGTGATCTAATCCTTTTGACTTGATTCCAATGAATATGCAAAAAATCTCATTAACACATCCTCATGTAGCACATCTAGGCTTGAAACATACTTCATATAATTAGCCACATGGGTAACTGCTAGAGTTGGATTACCATCAAATTTGGGGCAATTTTCTCTCCATTCTGTTGGACAATGATTTGGATATCCAAGGACATTCTAAACATCAAGAGAAGGATACACATTATGGAATTCCCATGGTAAGTCTCGTGAGGCCATGATTCCATCACTTAGGGTAAAGCCTCAATGGATTCCCCAAATGAGACTAATTCTCATCAAAGGATGGAAAGGGGGAAAAAGGTGGGTTCTGGGAAGGTGGAGTCTCCATATGAGCTTCAAAATGAGCTCATAAATAAGGGTGTAAAGGGAACATCCTTTGGGTGGAGTCGTCAGGAAAGCTAAGGGAAATACTTTTGGATAGCTTCCCAAAGTGTCATTAGGGTACAAAGAAGATTCAAAATCTTCCCCGACAAATGTGCCAAAATGTTATGGTGCAAGTTGTAGGTTGGGAAAATCCCAACCCAACAATGTAACAAGTGCTACAACTTGGGAATCCTACACCCAATGTCACCTTGATGTAGGTCCCACACTTCAATGGTGACTAGGTCACTCTAGGGAGGAAATCCTAGTGACCCTAGGGGGATTGAGATGGAGATGAAGATGGATGGAAATGAAGCCCCTATAGGTCAATTCTAAGTGGAGTGAAAGGTGGAAATATTTGCCTTGAAAATCAAGTAATTGTTTCCCCATAGGTATAACACTTTTTCGAATGATTGTACTTTCTTGAGACACAAGAAAAGACACTTTTCAATAGGAATATGTTAGTTGGATCAACAAGTTAAGATTTATGTCCCAAATTTTCAGCAAAAGATAAAAATATATATCAGAAGGAAAATGATACTAGAATCCACTCAATAAATGCTAAAGATCAAATGGAAAATGGAAGAGAAAAACTAGTAAATGACTAGCTAAACTCGGGATGAAAACCCAATACTCTTAGCATAAAATATAAGGTTGTTGTAAACACTTGTTTGAAAAAAAATATATCATCCTTATGGCTGTAAAATTCAATGTATTACAGAAAGAAAATCAGCCACTAAAATCTCCTCAAACTTTGCCAAAAAGTGCGCTGGACCACGGAGAACAAGTGTACAAACTTTGAGCAAAATCCAATGGTTGATAAGAGAGTTATTCAAGCAAGAAAGTTAGGGTTTCTGCATCCCTAATGGATGAAGATGAAATTTTATAAAATCAACAATAAGTACCCGCTAGATGGGGATTCCCTAGTGGTTGTGAGGTCCCAAGGCACAAGGAAAACAATCCACTTTGCAAGAAGTAAAAATGACTGAAAATCACGTTTCCCAAAATAGTGCCTTTACTATTGGGTTAATGGAGTCACAAGGAGCTTAGATAAGCTACCTCATTGGGGGTGTAAGCCCTTTTACTCCCCAAGGCAAGTTTCTCTAAGCTAGGGTTTAAGCTAAGAGGGTGTATGCCCTTATACTTCTCTTAGAAAAACCTTAATCAATGAGATGAAGCAAATAAAATTATGAAGGCTATGGTGGGGTTGTATTCCCTTATACTTCCCACCTAGCTCCTAGCATAACAGTACTTGACTTGAATAAAATGATAGCAAGAGAGTAAAAACCATACCAAGATCAAGAAAAATTCTAAGACAATTCACCACAAGAGCTAGAAAGCATCATCCAAAGCTAGAGCTAGGCCTTCCTCCATCAACCATTCATAAAATAGCCATAAAACAAGTGCACGAGAGATAAAGAGCCAAGGGGCCCTAAAATTTCAGACCAAGCCTCTCACAAGAGGGAGAATTATGATTAAAATGAGATCTTATGATCTCCATTTATACAAAATGTAGCTAATGTAGCTTGTCCACAAAATAAGGAGTAAAACACAAGATTAGGGCTCAAAAACCCTAATCTTTCCCTCTTAACAAAGTAATATTAAACAATTCACTTAAAATTTCACTTTTTTCACAAATAAAACCCGAATTTAGGAGGACGCCACCCCTTTAGGGGACGTTTTTCCACTTTGAGGAGGTCATTGGTKTTGGAGAAGCATGGAAGGGYCTCCAAAGGCCATGTGTCAAGMATCTAAGAACTCATATCATGGTGAAGACTCTTCTCCTCCTCAAACATCCATGTTTCAAAGAATGGCACCTCACCACCATGCCCTAGACCCCCAATATCATGACTTCAGGCTAAAAAATGGAACGTTTTTCCCCTCCTGTGAAAATTGTTTGGAAAGTAGGGGGTGGGATAGCTTGTCGAATTCATGATCAAGGCTGTCCAAGTATAATATCTCTCATTTGGCATGTGGGCCCATGACATCCAAACTATGGGATTATAGCCCCATAGAAGCCTAAGATAGGATTGTTCTCCCAAAATTGTCCACCACCTAGGTCCTGCAAGGACAAATGAACATGCCCTCCAAGGATCTCAATTCATAACATCATGATAAGTTAATACAATCAATAATTAATCCATCTAAGCATGTGCATCAAAGATTACTATATCAAACAATTAACAACTCAAAGACACTATGTGACTCATCAAGCTTAAGTATGGGAGGGTTGACGAGGTGTCCTATTGGGTAGATCTTGCCATAGGTCAAGGAGAACTTTCAAGTTCTCCCTCTCTAAGCCATGTAAAGTGGATGAGGTGGTAGGGGTCAAGACTCAATGGGCATAGGGCTCATGACATACAAAGGGTCATAGTGTCTCATTCACGGGTGTCTGTCTAGAGGATGTGTGGTACCTTCGTCGACAATGCACTTTTTCCAAGCCCATCAATTTCCTTTCATCTTTCTTTCTTTATTTTCTTTTAATATAGCATAAGGAGAGATTGAATATCACTACCCTGGCGTGGTGACCAGGTGGTGGCAATGTCACCCACAAACACCTAATGGAAAAGAGAAGGTTGGCTCGTGATGAGACCCCCTTTCTCTCAACCATGCAATCGAGAGCTATTTCCATGGTTTGGTGACCAGATGATGACAATGCCATAACACTAGATATCCATGGATGTGATAGGTTGGCTTGTGATGAGTCCTGCTATCCTTCAACTAACCTTTCAATCATTCTTTATTATATTGTGGGTCTCCTTTATTCAAATATAAGCGTTTCATTGCTTTCTTGGGTGATCCCTGGGAGAAGCATATGGAAAGTTTATATAAGAATTTTATCTTTTACCCAACGCCAACCTCTTTGGGCCTTTATCCCTTTCTTCCCATAGAATGAGGGACAACCCCTTCTTGGGTCAACACACCCTAAAATCCCAAGAGATAAGGAAATAGAGGGGAATAATGATGGTCGGGAACAATACGATGGATCATTAATAGATTTCCCAGTAGCAAACCCATTCCCAAAGAAGACCAATTACTAGGGAACAATGTCAACTACTAAGGTGAAGCAGGGAAAAAGGCATAACATCCAAGCACATATCATGAAATCTAGAGCAATCTAAAATAAAACATAATCAAATGGATTAGATATTGAAATGATGTTCATCATAATACTGACTTGTACCTCATGGAGAAAGGACCATTGCCTTCTAGAAGCCAACTGGTGTGGTGGATGCCATATGTAAACCTGTGACCATCTGTGGTGGTGAGTGGGTTTTCCATCTATGCAAAGGGTACTGTTGGTCATGTAGTCTCTTGGCATTCTATAACTACAACCCAAGGGCCTCGAGACATCATCTCCTTAGTTATCCACAAAATGGGGATAACAGAGCCAAGTTACTTTATTGGGTGGGTTGAAAGTGGGTGGAGCAAGAAGTTATGGAGATATTATGGAGGAAATAAGTATGAAGTTATGGTGTGGTAACAATGATTAAAGCAGTGGTTATGGTCAACCCCATAAGCCATGGAGGATTTATAAACTTCAGCGGGCTACTACTTCTGAGTTGAGAAGAGGAAAATGTATGGGAATATAGTAGTCATGGTGAATGAGTATTAGGTCTTCTTGAAAGGCCTTTTATAGCAATGGAATTGTTGATATAGCAATGGTACTTGGCTTTAGTAGCACTGGTCTTCATGTGATCAATTTTTCATTTGTCTTGCAATTTTTATGAAAGCCTAGAAACTGGAGCATCATGCTAGCAAGCTCCTAGGAACTTGAACTTTGAACATGGATCATGAAAGGACTTAACATTACATGATGTTACACTTTTTTGGTTTGTATGTAACATCCCACTTTCCCGAGCACATGTTATTGACTTATTCTTTGAAGACAGTTGCATGAAAGTGATCTGGTTTTAGTATATGGTTGTCTGTTTCGCTTATGGATTCTTATGATGATGTTGATGGATTATGATATGTTATTTGATATCTATGTATTGACAGATGTTATTGACGAGTTTCCCCTGAGTGTGCAGGACACTTGATAGATTGAGGATGCTGATGGCATCAATGGACCTCCTTAGACTCCAGATTGACTCAGGGAGTGGATTGTATTGGTTTGAGTATTTCATTTATGCATATGTGACATATGATCGAGTATATTCTAATGTTGTTTATGGATCATTGACATTGTTTCGTTGATGTATGCAGGCTTACAAGTGCTTGTTAATCTGAATCACATAAGGAGTAAAGGGGTCATGCATAGAAACCAGATATTGAGGGAAGGGTGTGGCAACATCCCTGACACAACCTACTAGTACTCTCACTATGGCTCGAATTGTAGGTTAAATATTAACTAGTTCGATAAATCCATGATATCGTGAGGGAAGACTGAAACAGTTGCTCACGAAGATTTTAAGGGGCGTGCAATAAGGCAGGGTCCTTATTCCTTAGAATCCCTTAGTCTCTCACAAGGTCGCTTGAATAGAGTATTTACTCCAAGGGTTGGAAAACTACCAAAACCAGTCAAAGGTGAGTGGCACCCTTGGAGCACGGAGTGCGTCTTGAAGGGCATGTCACGCAATCGAAATTTGAATCAAAGGTGAGTGGCACCATTGGAGTACATGGTTCGTCTTGAAGGGAACGTCTTGTAATTGAATTTGAGCCAATGAACCTAGGTGGCCTAGAAAACCTTGAGAAAATTTTTACATATTGTAAAATCTTTAAAAATTGTCGGGTTTAATTAATTAATTAAGGATTGGAATTATTAATTTTAAACCCCAAATTAAAATATAATCCTATTTGAATTTAAGCCTAAGTCTAAATCTTGGTGACATTACTAAAAATAAATTACAAAATTAGATAAAATAAGAAAAAGGGTAAACCAATTTAAGAGATTAAGAGAAATGAAATAAATCTAAAGAATTAATACAATACACGTGTGCAGAAAATACCAAATTAGAATTTAAAGTAAGACATGAATAAAGCATAAAAGAATGTGTAAGCATAGAAAGGTATCTAGAGTCTAGTTAACGCTATTCTAAATAGAGAACAATCATATTTTAACTCAACTCAATTTTAGAAAGGCATCAATCATTAATTGGAAATAAAGGGGATAAAGGAACAACTATGAGTGAATTTAGGAGCACTTTTAGGATGGGTGAGAGAAATTGACTTCTAATTAAAATAAATTATGGATTTACTTATGAAACTAAGGGAATGAGTGACAAGTGTATGGGGGGRATAATTCCTACTTATTTAAAAAAAAAATGAATTACATGTGCAAATGGCAAGGTGTCACTAAGGAAATTCTATAAAACAAATGGGTGAGATGAGTAATGGATCACACTGATTATGAGTAAGGTTATGCTACATAAATTATGACTGGTTTTACTTATGAGAGTTGGGATACCCAACTTGAGAGAGAGAGAGTCATGGCTCTACCTTGCAAGGCGAGCTAGGAGCTAGAGGATTCTGGTTGTGTGTGCGTGGCCCCTTTGAGGATCGAGGGGCTAAGGGTGAAGAAGAGTACCCATAGCATTGGTTGAGAGATACCAGTGAAGTATCAATGGTTAGAAAGTGGACGGAGGAAGGGAACACCAGTCGCCAAGGATCGTCATCAAGCTTATCTTTGCCGGTCACAGTATTTTCATTTTTAGTTTGCATTGTATTAATTTTTTATTGTATAGATGTTTTTGAATTGTTGAAAGTGGTAATGGATTTCGGATATTGGATTGGAAAGCTTCCTTGATGATTATGTATTGTAGAAAGGAAATTCTAACGAGTCTGAATTTTTAACCCAACTAAATCTTGATTTCTCATTCATTGTTTTCCCTTTTGAATTAGGGGGGTAATCTCTGTGTTTTTTTTTATAAGAGTTCGCTTGCGCTTGTACATTATAACTCACCCAACACCTCTGCGCCTTTCTTTTTCCTTGAACAATTTGATTTGCATGTGATTTCTCGGCATTAGATTTGCGTTTGCATTCTATTATTTGGGTATCCAAGTCTAGAACCATGCGATTTTCTTTCCTTGAGAAATTTGATTGCTTGTGATTTCCCAACAATCTGTTTCTCTGTGTTTTTATCAAGGAAACCTCCCAGCACTTTAACTCAAAAGAACACTTGCGTTTTACCTTAATTCCTATGTGTTTTTGGCATGGAAGGATGCCCTGTGTGTTGGGGAAAAACACCTTGTGTTTTACCTTATTGATTCTCTGCGTTCTTGGGAGTTATAAACCATGCGTCTTAAACCAAATGCTCATTGATTTCTCTCCCTTAACCTCTGCGTTTTTAAAACATTCACCCAGCATGGTAACCATTCTATTCTCTGCGTTTTTTTCAAAATATCTGAGATATTAACCTTTGCGTTTTCTTTAAAATGCTCCCAGCATGGTAACCATTCTATTCTCTATGTTTTTTTCAAAATCTCTGAGATATTAACCCCTGCGTTTTCTTTAAAATGCACCCAGCATGGTAACCATTATTTTCTCTGCGTTTTTGAGGAGATCACAAACTCTGCGCCTTCAATCCCTTGCCCA
>JASDQU010109116.1:65453-110173 GCA_032191745.1 Picea mariana
GTGTTACATCAACCATGTTAGAACGTGTTTGACCATGCTCAACCACTGTCAACTATTCTTGAACATGGTCACCCACAGGCTACCATGGTCAACCTCACTCAACTATGGTTGACCATGGTCAACCATAGTCAACCATGGCAAACTGTAACGAACCATGGTCAGCTTCTCCTCCTATGCACATTGACCGTTGTTATAGAAATATTTTCCTCACCCTATGCAATCTTTCCCAGAAGGCCTTTTTCCATTTCTCCATGCAGACTTATCTTCCCTGTTTATAAAATCCAGACCCAAAAATAAATGGTTTTCCACATGTATGCATCTTCCCTACTATACAACATGCGTATATGCAGGCTTCTCCACTACATCCTGCGTACATACGGATTTGGAACAGAAAATGAAAATTAATGTGAGGTTTCCATGTCACGACATGATATCTACGGTCCTTGGCCTTCCATATACTAGAAACGTTCTGACTCGGCCCATCAGTTCCAATTTGAAGGCTATAAATGGGCCAATTCCGAGCTATCGAAAGAGGAGAAAGAATTCAACTTTAAGAGCAAAGTTACTCTGGAGGAACTATTTACTTCATATTGAGTCTGCATCCCTTTGTCATTTAAGTGTGAACACAGTGTTCAACCCCCAAGTTCTTCCCTTACTGATTGAGAACCTCATTGTTTCTCTCTTATGAGCTTGCCTTTGGTGGAGGATTGAAGTGGTGGAGGCCCAGCTAGAAGGAACTTAGTTTCTTGGTTCCGAACCGTGCCGACACGGAAGTCTGTAATATTTTCACTTCTGTTGATCATATATTAATAGAAATACTCTTTTCTCATCCAATTTATATCTTGAAAATATATTGAATTATTATTCCATGGGCGTATTTATCATGTTTATTAATGGATTATGCTATTGAATGTGCTAACATTATATAATATCACCATATGCTTGCTTTACTTGATTTTTGAGGACTAGTTGTAGGTATATTGCTTTGGGTCAAGTGCTCAACAGTGGAATTTATCGAACGTTTGGATGAGGTAGGCCTTTTATCTTGTCTTTCTAGCATATTTTCTTTCATAACATACTTGAGAAGAGAGTTGATTTCTACATTCATTTCCATTTGTTGTCATTTACCCTATCCATAGAGATATTTTCCTCGTAACAACCGTCAACTAGAAACAACCACATTTAAGTAAAAGTGGTTGATATGAGCCAATCGACGTCAATTTCCAACTTTTAAAATTAATGGTTTCAATCTGCATATATCAACCACTTTTACTTAAATGTTGTCATTTCTAATCATAATAAGCTTGACCTTTCATTATGAGAGCCGAATACATGCAATCGAGAAACCTTAAACAAGATCAAGTTGTTGGATAGTTGGTTTTCATTAATGTCAACAGAAGTAGTTGTCATTGATGTAAACATATTCAATGAGTGCATTTGAAGAAGTATAAAATAATCCCTAGAGGTGTGGTCATTAATCCCAAAGTTTATTTAGGAATACATACATGAAGGAAAGTGTAATACATGTAACACACTCATATATGGATAGTCCTTGTCGCGTTGTTTCCAACGGTAGGTGGTACATCATGTAGTTCCTCATAATTGAAGAGTTATAAGGTCATGAAGTTGGAAGCCCTGAAGAGTGGTTAAGAAGCCCCTAAACATTTGCAACAAGAAGTTATTAGTTGGCCCCAAAATGAAGAAAAAGGGTAAAATAGTTGTAAACAAGAAGTTACAGGTCGGCCCTAAGTTAAGTAAAAAAGTCACTTGGAAAAGTATAAATACACATCAAGAGCCTCTCATTTGTACACACACAATTTCATTGAATATCTATCTAAGTGGGCAAGTGATTCTTATCTGAGGTAACCAAGGATATTTGAGGAGAATTTCATAGGGAAGATGAAGTGAAGAAGGAATAAATTCCAAGGGAGAATGAAGACTTCTGATGATGTGTTCTAAGTATTCAGCAATTGGAATCAAAGTCAGAGTTAGTCCTTCAAGAAATTAGTTTAACCAATGGAAAGTAGATCATGGATGTCATGGCCAATGGATACAGAGTTAATGGAACACCATGGTTTGATGGTCATACTGGTATGAAGTATGATATGTGTAATAAAATGAAAACATTTTTACAAGAAAAGGGATTTTATGTTTGGAAATAAGTTGTGTCAAGATACACCAATACAAAGAAACTGGAGACTGCAGCTAAGAAGGAATTGAAAAGAAACAACAAAATGGCAATGGATTTCATCTGGGAAGGATTATTTTATTCAGTTAAAGACAAAGTGGGACCGTGCTCATCACCTAAAGAAATTTGGGATAAGCTACATAATCTATACTTTAAGGAATCTCATTCTATTGCAGAGCCATAGTATACCAATATGAATAGAGAAGATGTTGAAACATAATGAAATGAAATATGCTCTTCATGTGAGATAGATTTAGAAGAAGATGATTGTGAAGAAGACATAGTAAATATTGAAGCAGAATTTATCAATGCATTAGACAATCTGATGAAAGAAAGAAGGAAGAACAATTCACTCAAGGAATAATTGATTGAGAAAAATAAGGGATCTCAAAATCCCAACTTTGAAGAACTTCAACAGATGATTAGAAACCTAAAAGTCCAAATAAAAGAAGCCAGAAGGATTGAAGAAGCATGCAAAATTCAGTCGGAAGAAAAACAGTTCTTGGAAGCCAAAAATAGTAACACAAAGAAAGGAAGTACAAAAGAGAGAAGAGATTTTGAATAGCCATTTTAAAGAAATATATTATGACTTAAATAATCTTGAATCATAATTCATTCAACAAGGAAGAAGAATTGAAGAATAACTTGTCTCTTTGAAGACCCAACTTGAAGAATTGAAGAGAAAGGAAGAAGTCATGAAGATCCACATGATGAAGAAAGAAGAAGTTGTCACATTAAGAATTAAAAGTGTCAAGCTCAGCAAGAACACTGAAGAGAGATAAATCCCCACATCATCAGTAAAGAAACTTGAAGGAAAATGTTACAAGTTACTAGAAAGGAATAATGAAGAGAAAGGTAAGAGTTATGCAGAAGTCATCAAAGACTCTATCAAGAAGTATGTGAGCCCACAAAGGAGAACATTCCAGAAATGAAGAAGACTCAAGAAGAAGGTAACAAAAGAGATGTATATCAAATAAGACCCTCTACTTTTAGGTATCAAAGAAGATTCAATCATTATGAAGAAAACAATAGAAGAGAAGATCGTGATCAACTAAGGAATGAGTTTAGAAGGACTACATCATAAACAAGATAATTCACTCCCAGGAGTGAATGTTTATTTTATGTTCATTGTTTTACTTGTACTAACTTTGGACATAAATCTATAGGCTGAATATCTTATGAAAGAAATGGTCAAGAAAGAAATGTTTATGTGGCCCCACACAATATTGAATGTTACAAATGCCACAATTATGGACATATAGCTCATGATTGTAGATGCATGATGGATACTTATATGAAAGAGAACATTGATATCACATATAATAATGTTTGGAAAAGAAAACACGAATAGGTAAAGAAAGAACAAATGAATGGACACCCAGAAGTAATACTCTCATGATTTGAAATAGTACAAGATCATGAAAAATCTACAAGAAAAAAGGAAGATGTTAGATACACGAAGGTTTGGAAAAGAAATTAAAAACAAGAAGAATAGGTGAATGAAAACTAGGTCCAAGAGATTGTAATCACAATATTTGCAGTAGCACAAGATCATGATGAATCTATAGGAAAAGAGGAAAAGAGGATAAAGAGGAAGATTTCAGAATTCAAGAAGAAAATGAAAAGAGTGTCAAATTCAGGAAGAGGATGAAAAGGAAAATGGTGAATCCACAGACAAAGAGGAAGATTACTCTGCATCAGAGCGGATATTTTTCTGAGACATCCGGTTTGAAGACTCATAGTAAATATGGATATTGAAGAGGGTGAGTTTAAGAAGTATCTCTACAAATCATAGAACTATCTTTTGAGTAGTCTGAAGTATTTGCATATTTTGGAAAGGAATATTCAAAGTGATTTGATGAAAGAAGTACATAATTTTTGTAACAATTTGTTTGGTTAAGGAGAATCTTTTGGAACACATACCCATGTAGGTATCAACTGAAAGTTACACAGGTAGAGGTTTATGATTGTATAGAGGATTCTAGACATGTATTCAGTCAGGAACATATTAAGTACAAATTGTTGCATATGTGTAGAGTTGATTTGTAGATTGAATAAACATATTGAAAATAAAAAATGAATATGTTGTGATCGGTTGCAACAAATGGATCAACATTGTGTGTATTTGACTAGAAAAATCTTGGGTAGTTTCATGACATATGGACAAAATGGATTCATGAGATATTTAGTAGAAAGTATAGAGTACATGAATCAGAGAATATGCATAACAATGAATGGAATAATATTAACAATTGGAATCAATGGACAAGTGGAATCCGTCATTCACAGGAGGGAACTTAGTGAAAGGAACAACAAGAAAGGGGAAATGAAATCGTCAGAAGGAACATTATCGTCAAAGGAAAGTATGGTCATTGATGTGAACTTGACAAGCCATCAAGACTTGAAGTCAAGTAACTTTGAATTCATTGTATATATGTTAGTGAATTACAAGAGAAAGCACCAATGGACAAGAAACACCAGAAGAGATAAAAGGAAGTATGTACAAGAAATCCCCACATTGATTTACACAACATTTTGTAGAGAAGTCAAGGGGAAAGAAAATGTCAGACAAAGCGATCAAATTAGTAGCATGAAGATAGGGGGAGACATATCAATAGGGGATTTACCATTTTTCCTATGATGTCAAAGAGGTAGAATGATAAAGATCAGAAGCATGAAGACAAGGTGAGCATCTCCAAAGGGATATACCCTTTTCCATTGATGTCAAAGGGGGAGATAAAAATGAGGAGATAAACATTGGAGGAGAAATGGCTATAGGAGGAGTATGAGTGCTAGAGTATTAATGTTACCATCAATTCCATAGGGGGACATTGTTGGATAGTTAGTTGGTATTGATGTTGTTGGATAGTTGGTTTTCATTGATGTCAACAGAAGTGGTTGTGATTGATTTCAACATATGTTATGGGTGCATTTGAATAAGTCTACAATAAGCCCTAGATGTGTGCTCATGAATCTCAAAGTTGTTTGAGGAATAAGGACATGAAGGAAAGTATAAATAGATGTAAAACATTCATAAATGGATAGTCCTTTTCATGTTGTTTCCAACGATAGGTGGTACATCATGTACTTCCTCACGATTGAGGAGTTATGAGGTAATGAAGTTGGAAGCCCTGAAGAATGGTTAAGAATCCCCTAAACTGTTGCAAAAAGAAGTTAGTAGTTGGCCCCAAAATGAAGAAAAATGTTTAAATAGATGTAAACAAGAAGTTACAGGTCATCCCTAAAGTTAAGTAAATAAGTCAATTGGAAAAGTATAAATACACATCAAGAGCCTCTCATTTGTACACACAAGTTCATTGAATATGTATATATATATAAGTGAGCAAGTGATTCTTATTTGAGGTAACCAAGGATATCTAAGGAAAATTTCAGAGGGAAGATGAAGTGAATCTGAAGGGAGAAATTCTAAGGGAGGATGACGTCTTGTGATTATGTGTTCTAAGTATTCTAACACAAGTAGTATCATGATTCATCTAATGTCAGAAGTGAATTAACACACTAAAATTGAGTGGTATGATAATTCTCTTGCAGTGGCAAAGTAGGTTTTAAGATTAGTTTGTGGAATCATTGAAAGGGATAGAAAAACCTAAAGAAAAAACCTATGTCCATAAAATGTGTCCAAAAGTAGCAAAATGAATAAGTTTATCTACAAGAGTTGGCTCATCTCTGAGCTACCTGAAGAAATGAAAATCAGTCAAGGATGCATTATTCTCCAGAGTCCAAACAAGAAATATTGAGTAGAGCCAGAATGCAAGTATGAAATCTCTCTAATCAAGGCAGAGTTAGCCAATAGTATGGAGTAAAGAGACATTGATATCCTCACATATAGTAATGTTTTTATATTTTTCTATTTGGAAAAGGCATGAAAAAAAATATTTGAATCAGTGAGAAACTTAACTGAGTAGCCAACAAATGGTCGAATATGGAGGTCATTATGGAGGATATTGACGGATGTAGAAAACCTATGAATAGTGGGATTACATTCCAAAATTGCTAAGACAACTAACTATAGCCTGGTTGATGTTGAGTTCAAATGATTCTAAATTTCTAATTGTGTACAAAAGTATAGTCATATATTTTTCACATGTTATATGATTATTCATATACCGTCTTCATGTTCTCTTAGCATCGAACTGTGCTTAGAACATTAATCAACAAACTAGATTATACAGAGAAACATTAATCTCTATTATTTCAAATATTCTCTATTATTTCAAAAATTCATATACAATGGCATAGTGATATCTAATTTCACAACAAGAGAAAGAGAGGAAGGGGGGGGGATGTACACCATGCAAGTATTCATTTATTTTATCCTCTTTAAATATATAATTCTAATTTAATAAAATATGAAACTAGCTTTACTATTGTAATTGTATGAAATAGACTATGTGCAACATCAATTGTTGACCTCAATCTAGTTTAGTCCAGAAATATAAAGGACAATTACTTACTTAATTATGGCATATTTTTATTATTCTTATACAAAGACAGTGCTCTGAGGAAGATGGTTCCAACTTGTTTGCATAGAAATATGCCCATATCTATACAACGATCATTAAAAAAAACTACATGGTGCTTGAATATTCTCATCATGTTTTGAACACTTTGTACTATGTATAATATTTTTAAAAATAAAATAACCACTTACCATAACATAGAAAATACAATTAACAAAAAGATTCTACTCAATATTTTGCAGATCAAGTGTTTTAATCCCTCCATATTAGTACCTATTTGTCTTTTATGAGAGACTACGTCAGAAATTAGTTTTTCTATAGATATTTGGTTCTAAGCCATGGCCTCTAAGTGAAATTATCCTTGATAGTCATCATTTTTTAACATAAACAACATTAATTTAGCATATTTAGAAATAAATCATGAAAACTTATATTTATCAAGATTAGCACCCATTGGTTGTAGAAGTATGATGTTCCACCCAATGATAGGTTCTCTACAAAATTTAATCTCTCTACAAAAAATATACCCTTGAGATGAGGATATGATTCCACGAGGGTAAATTTACCTATGGCTATCTCTAATTATGTTCACATGTCTCGATTCCTAGGTTTACAGTTAATCTTTCCACCTACAACGGTCCCAATACATAACTCTCTTTCCCCATCAGCCTCCACAACCTAGGGACTGGGATCCCATTCTCTGTGAAGTAGTCCCTTAGTCTATCCCACTTCCTTCTAGGGCTCCAACATAGGTTGTCGAAGAGATACCATTGTCAGGACTACAATGATTATCAACTATAACCAAATATACTCACTAAAAATAGTTATAATTTCATCACAGGGTATCTACTCATTAAACCTATGACATAGAATGTACAATCAGGGGATATTAAACAATACCTTTAATTTCACTAGATATTGATAAATACCTACCATAATCCTTTTGTTGAACTCCCCCTCCCAATACATCTTTCTTATAAATCAAAAACTCTATTTTTACTAGATATATCTTATTATTATGAAAAAATCATTTTTAAAGTCCCTGATAGCTATAAACCCCCCTATGCCCCACATCTTCCCCNNNATTACCCACAATATATTGAATGTCTTTTTTTGTAACATCCCATTGTTGCGTGCAGTGAGCGAACTTATTCTTTGAGGACACTTGCTTGCAAGTGATCTAGATTATTATACTATTGGGCATTTGATGATGATTATGAGGCATTATGGATTGATGACATGTTATTTTGTTGTATTGAGATAGACAGGTGCTATTGACTCAGTTTTCCTGAGTGTGCAGGATTTTGAACCTCAAGTATGTAGAGGCATTGATGAAACCCCTTGGCCTCCGGACCGAGTCAAGGAGTGGACAATTGGGGTTTGATTGTTGTATATATGAAATTTGTGCATCTGATTAGATGATATAATTATGGATATTATTTCTGACATGATTTGTTGATGATGCAGGCTGATGATAGCTTGCAAACCAGACTCATATGTGGAGTAGAGGGGTCACGCACGATAACCAGAGACGTTGAGGGAGAGGTGTGGAAAACAACCCTGCCATAGCCTACTAGCACTCCTGTCGTGGCTCGAACTTTAGGATAACGATTACCTAGTTCAAGAAGACCCACGATGCCGTGAGGATTGACTGTGACAGTCGCTCATGATGATTCTAAGGGGCATGCAATAAGGCAGGGGCCTTATTCCTTAGAGGTCGTTAGTCTCCCACAAGATCACCTAGTGGAGTATTAACTCTGGGGGTTTTGATGTCTACCAAGTCAGTGAAGAGGTGAGTGGCACCCTTGGAGAACGGAGTGCGTCCTGAAGGGCACGTCGTGCAATAAAAACAGAAAGAGGAAAGTGGCACCCTTGGAGCACGTAGTGCGTACTGAAGGGCACGTTGCGCAAGGGAAACATAATGAGGCGAGTGGCACCCTTAGAGCACCTAGTACGTTCTTAAGGGCATGTCACGTTTTTAAATAATAAATGAATAAACCTATATGTCCTTAGAACGAATAATGTGATGAGAAAGATTTAAAACAGTTTCCCTAATAAAATGTCACCCAGCCTAGGAAAATAAAGTCTAGGTCTAAGTGATACTTGTGATAAAAATAAAAATAAATAAATAATAATGATAATCATCATTAATCATGTGACGAGAAGGGGGTAAGCAATTCAATTAATTTATAAAAATCTTTTGCGGGATAAAATTTAAAAAGGGGGAAAAAGGGGAAATAATTGTTTTGTTACATATGCTAATTAAAAATTTATTAATTAAAAAGTAAAAGGGGAAAAAGGTAATTTTCTACACATGTCAATTTGAGTTTTAAATGAAAAGGGAAAGAAGGAAATTTAAAATAATTAGGAAACTAGGAAAAAGCGGGAAACATAAAAAGTAAGGGGAAACACAAGGAAAAAGCAGAAAGACTAACTTAGTAAGGTATCTAGCATTTAAGAACTTTCTAAATTAAACTCAACTAGTAAATTAGTAAGGGGGTAATTCATTAAAATGTGTAAGTGGATATGGGGACACCTAGGAGCGATTCTAGGAATGCTTTTAGGTGGGTGAGGGAAATAGGAGTAATTAATTAATTAATGAAATTAATTTATGCTGCAATGAAAGGGATGGGTGACACATGTACGGGGAGGATTTTTATGAATAAAATTATTGAACAATAAATTAAATGGAATTTTGGGAAAGTAAATAACTTAGAAACTCTATATAAAGGAGGGAGAAGGAGGAGGATGGATTTTCTATGTTATGCGTAACGTTACGCTGCAGAAACTTAGACTTGATTGACTTAGCTTGTGGGAGTTGGGATACCCAGCTCAGTGAGGAGTGGTAGCTCGGCCTTGCGAGGCGAGCTAGGAGCTAGTTTTTATCTGGTCTAGTGTGTGTGGCCCCTTTGTGTCTCAGGGGGCTAAGGAGGAAGAAGAGTACCCCTAGCGTTGGCTGGGAGGTACCGATGAGGTCTCAGCGGTCGACAAGCAGGAGCTGCATGAAGCTCGCGGGACAATGACTCAGAGCAGACGAATTGGCATATGGTATGCTTAATTGATTATGCATGGTAGATTTTTATTATATCTTATGCTTTCATTTTTGTATTTTTAATTGGGTAAAGAAAATGTTTGACTCAACATTTTAACCGAGAGATTAAATTTCCCTATAGCCTTAAACTTGTTGCTTGACTTGATTCCCTTGGAATTCGACCCCTGCATGTTGTGAATGTACTTTGGTTTTGTTGATTGTTGTGATGAGTTTTTATTTTTACCTTGTCCTCATCCCTAGTTCATCAGTCCATGCCTGAGCAGTTGGCCAGAAGTCAAATCGACAGTCGTCACTTCGGTGCATAGTGACCTATATATTTTAATGCCCTAATCTTTTGTGCATGGATGATGAGTGAAGGATGTATTTTACCAACTATTTACCCTTCTTATCTCTGCATTTGATCTCCGCCTTGCTTTGGTCCTTGCACGTTATATGACCTCTACGTCCTAATCGTTCTCGACATTTGAAAATTGTTTTTAGTGTTCTCTGCATTTCAACACCCTCAACCACAAAATTCTAACGCTGCATTTTTATGTATTGCTAGATAATTTAACTCTTCTTGGTAATACCTTTCTAGATATTTAACTCTGTGTTTTTTTTTATGGCCATATTCTCTCCAATTCATTTATATTTTCAGGGTGATTTTTCCAATCCTTAAGACAGCAATGGTTGCTTCTGTATTTGGGGATTTTTCCACTCGTTAAGACAACAATGGTTGCTTATGTATATGGCGATTTATCCACTCCTTAAGACAACAATGGTTTCTTATGTATCTGGTGATTTTGCCACTTCTTAAGACGGCAATGGTTTCTTGTGTATCTGGCGATTTTTCCACTCCTTAAGACAACAATGGTTGCTTGTGTATCTAGCGATTTTTCCACTCTTTAAGACAACAATCCTAGCTTGTGTATCTGGCAATTTTTCCACTTTTTAAGACTACATTTCATTTTTATTTACAGAGCAATTTTTCCACTCTTAAAGACAACAATCGTTTCTTGTGTTTACCTGGCAATTTTGGCCATTTTAAGACTACAATTCGTGGTTGTTTACCTGGCAATTTTTCCACTTCTTAGGACTTCTTTTCATTTTTATTTTAAGGGAAAAATTTCCCTACGATTTTATACATCTGGCTTATTTTTGTTTCTCCATCAAATGCATGTGCCTTAATGGTTAATGGGGGCGTATTGGTGGGCTTTTTTTTGTAATGGTGGACTTTACTGACAACGATTTTTTCCAATGGTTAACCTCAACGATTTTGGCCATTAGTCTCTGTGGTTAATCTCTACCATTAATCATTATTAACCTTAGTGATTTTTCCTTTAAATATCTGTGATTTTATCCTTTAATCCCAACAAGTATCTTTGCCTCCTTCTTCACTGTGAAAAACTGCGTTTATTTTTCCCCATGAGTTCGCCTCACTCTTTTATATCTCTGCAAAATTTGACTGTGTAGACATGCGTTTCATTTATCCCCACGAATGGTATATCAACATTTTTATCACTGAATTTATAGGGAATATAAATGTTCAAGTAATTGCAACGAATATCATATGACGACAATTATAATTGCTCCAGTAATTAAAACGAAATTATTATAATTTAGTGAATAGAATCGTTCATGTTATTTAATACGAATTAACACATTAAGGAACAAGAATGGATAGCAAGGCATAGAATGCCTACGTTGGTGTATGGCAGACCTACACTCATTAATGGTAGGACTGCTAGTTTTCAACGAATGTGTAGTTTACTTTTTTTACTCTGCAAAATTTCCATTAATTAGACCCCAGTTCGAATCAACTAATAGTTAACGGTAGACCGCAAATGGTTTGGTTTAGCATTGAATTAACAATTGTTTTTAAACATCCAAAAAACATAAACTGCATGGAATGACTCTGAATGACATTTATTTATGAACAACAAGGTGGCATTGAATTTCATTAAATAGCATCGAGGTGGCAATTAATTAAAAATAGCAATTAACATCAAATGTGCATTGATTAGCCTTGACATGACATTTATTTAGGAACAACAAGATAGCATTGAATTGCATTGAATAGTTTGATATGACATTTAATTATAAGAAGCATAATAGCATCAAAATTGAGTTGAGTAGTGTCGAATGGAATTTATTTATAAACCACAAAACCACATGAAAATGGCCCGCTTTAATGGCATTGTCATTTCTTAGCAATTCCTTTTTAATGTTAATAGACAACTTGCTATTTTAGTAGGGTTAATATAACTAGAAGGCATGTTGTAATTTAATTTGTTAATAAGTGTTATAATTGTATAATTATACAATGATATTGTTAATGTTGTTATATAATGTTTATTGCTAAGTTAGATTGTAATTATGGATTAATTTAGAATTGCCCAGTTAGATTGTAATTAATGATTAAATGAGATTGGTGAGTATTGACTAAATTGTAAATTGGACTTGCTAAAATTACATTGTAATTAATGTTAAATTAGATTTGTAATTATTGACTAATTTAGACTCGATTAATGGTTGGGTTTTTGGCGAAGTCATGTAACAGTTGCACAATTTTTATTTTGAGTAACGTCATTTTGAGTTTGGTCGACCAGTTGCTTGGGGTGTGAGCATAGTCTTCTTGTCAGTTGTTTCGCCTCCTAGCGCATTGGATTTGCTTGAATCCTTGGTCCCGTCAGGTTATGTTGTGCCAATGTTATTGACACGTCTATCACTTGGGGACAACATGATTCCTGATGAGGGGATCATGGCACGCCCTATTGGATAGCGGTGAATGATAACTTGGCTGACATTAGTGCCTTCCGTGTGAGTGTTTTTTAGCATTGTAAGTTTGATTTTGGCGCATGAGTTGAACACCTTCATGCATTTGATTCACGTGCCTTGAGGTTCTAGGGATTGGTCATCAAGGCCAATGTGTCGGGAGGGGAATTTTTTCCCTTAGCTTGTAGGTGTGGTCCTGTTGCGTCAGTTGGGTAGTCATTTCTCCTTGTTTCTCTACGCATGTTTCGCCCAGTTTCTCTTGTGCCAGTGTGTGGAGTCATAGTTGTTTGCTGTCTGGACTACATGCTTGCCTTCATCGTTAATCGTGTCGTTCAATTGTTTTCATCATAACCTTCCTGCCTAAAAAAACAAAAAAAAATTGAACTTATGCTTCGCTTGTAGTCCTAACGAAGGGGTTCGTTACATATGGTATCAGAGTGGGTTTAACCCCTGACTTGGGAAGACTACGGCTTTCATTGATATGATATTTGATTATAATGTTGCTAATTAAGTTGACTTGTATTCGTGTAGGTAATAATGGTTATAGGACACCGTGGAGGCAGACAATGAGGTGCTAGGAGAGGAGGCACAACCCCTCCAGCAACATCCACTCCTAAGGGGTCTAACCCACAAGGAGATGAACAGGTTATCGGGAAGGAGCTGATAGTGGTGGGTGATGTGGTTCGACTGATGAGGTCTTTTCAACGCATTTTTGAGGCATTGATCAGCCAATTAGATAGAGATTAGGCCAGGGCACTGAAACCCCCTGAGGGTCCACCATGCACTCTGATTGGTACTAGTAGAATTCACCACGAACTCGAGAAGGTCAAATTTCCCGAGTTCTTTGGTGCCTTGGATGATGTAGTCACCGAGGCATGGTTGGAGAATATGGCAATGTGATTTTCACTTTGCTACTATACCTCCCACATGAAGGTCCACATGGCGGTGTTTAAATTGAAGGGGAGCACTCTTCTATGGTGGAAGACACTCTCGCTGCAACTGAACATGGTTTTCGAAGATGTTTCGTGGAAACTGTTCGAGGAATGGTTCCGACAGAGGTACCTATCAAAGGAATTCATTGAGCATCAGCTCAATGAGTTCAGTGCCTTACGACAGGGTGGTTGTATGGTGCCCAAGTACGAAGCCCATTTTATGGAGTTGCTTCGATATGCTCCACATCTTAATACTGAGAAACTTAAGGTCAAATAGGTTCGTGTTCGACCTTAATGGCAATATACATGCAAAGGTTAGGATTATGATGCCTCAAACCTTGCATGATGTCATCCAGAAGGCCCTTATAGTAGAGGAGGAGATTATCAGCGGTGGTTAGAGCATGACTCCAGTGAGACCGATAGGGAAAATTTCATCTAGTGCGCAGCAGCATCAGACACCAGCTAGACATACGCCTGGATATCGTGGCTTCCAGAGAGGATCCAATTTCACTACACCTTGGTGACCGATGCCTCAGTAGAGAACACCTTATCGAGGACCACAACATAAGCAGCAACGTCAACCATAGCAACAACAATTTAGGCTTGTTCAATAGAAAAGACCAAGATTCCAGGCTGGTGGGCCATCATCTTCTACTTTGGGTACCAGGATTGCTGGACCAAAGAAGGGGTGTTGGACATGTGGGGAGCCACACTACCAGCGCGACTGCCCAGTGGAGAGGACTAGAGCATCTAGATCAGTTGGACCCACTATTGTGGAAGATTTGGGCAAGGCCCATCGGATTCATGCAGCGATGAATAACCGCCAGGAAGAGCACCAGTCGATTGTGTTTGAGACGTCAGGTACCATCACTAACCAGACCCTTAGTATTTTCATAGATCTCGGTGCTACCAAGACTTTCATTTCTAGTGCAGCACTAAAAAGGCTTAAGGTAAAGGCAGTCAAACAGGATGAGTTTAGCTTTGTAGAGATGGCTTTGGGAGCCAAAAAAAAGGTTGGAGGAAAGGTTACGTGTTTTACCCTTAACCTGGGAGTGTTTTTCACCAGAGCCAACCTATACGTGATGATATTAGGATCTTATGACATCATGATCGGTATGGACTAGTTTGAATTGCATGAGGCGATACTCAACTGTAAGATGAAACGGTTGAGCTTGGTTGATGATGAGGGACAAAGACGCATTATTGTAGGACAAAAACATGGAGTTTCCCTGAGGTTCATCTCTTCCTTGTAGCTACGAAAGAGAATGCACAATGGATGTAAGCTTTATGCAATCCTTGTGTTAAATGAGAAGGGAGTAGTGAAAGTTATATAACACCTTCCGGCAGTGAGAGAGTTTGCAGACGTCTTTCCAGAGGAGTTACCTGGGATGCCACCAGAGAGGGAATTGGAATTTACCATAGACCTGAAACCAGGGACTGAATCGATAGAAAGAACACCTTATCGGATGTCGACCCCAGAGTTACAAGAGTTGAGAATGAAACTGAAGGACTTGTTGGACCTAGTACTTATACGTCCAAGTGTGTCCCCATGAGGTGCGCCTGTTATTTTCATAAGAAAGAAGGATGGGTCGTGGAGTCTCTACATTGACTACCATCAATTGAACAAGGAAACACTCAAGAATCAGTATCCATTGTCGAGGATTGATGATCTTTTTGATCAGATGAAGGGGGTGATAGTGTTCTCAAATATCGATTTGTGATCAGGGTATCACCAGTTACGGATCAAGGAGGATGACATCCCTAAGACCTCTTTTAAGACAAGGTTTGGGCATTACAAGTTTACTATTTTACCGTTTGGACTAACAAATGCCCCAGGGGTATTTATGAGTTTAATGAATGGTGTGTTCTGTCAGTACTTGGACAAGTTCATCCAAGTATTCATTAACGATATTTTTATTTACTCTCGGACGATGCAGGAGCATGACAAGCACTTTCTCTTGGTACTACAGTGTCTGCCAGAGCACAATTTGCATGGGAAGTTGTCCAAATGCTCATTTTATCAATCAAAGATTCACTACTTAGGGCATGTCATCTCTGGCGAAGGTATCGTCGTGGATCCAACAAAGGTCGAGGCTATTATGGAATGGCCTGCATCGATGAATGTCCCAGAAGTGCATAGCTTCATGGGCTTATTAGGATACTATCGATGGTTTGTCGAGAGATTTTCAAAGATAGAAAATCTGATCACGAAGTTGCAGAAGAAGAACAAGAAGTTTGTTTGGACTGACAAATGCGTGGAAGCTTTTCGAAGGCTCAAAGACCTGTTGACAATGGCACCGAAACTAAAGGTCCCTGACATGAACGTGGACTTCTTGGTATGCACTGACACATCCAAGGAAGGCTTAGGTGGAGTCTTGATGCAAGATGGTCAAGTGATCACTTACATCTCGAGGAAACTGAGAAGGCATGAGGAGAACTATGCGATGCACAATTTGGAGTTGTTAGCTATTGTTTATGCCTTGAAGGTTTGGAGATACTACCTAGTTGGAAGAAAATTTGAACTAAAAAAGAACCACTATGGACTACAACACATCTTTATGCAAAGCAACCTGAACGCGCAACAACGACGTTGGTCAGAAATTCTTAGCAAGTATGATTTTGATATTTCTTACATAAAAGGTACATTGAACAGAGTGGCAGATGCATTGAGTCAGAGACCACGCATCTTTTCGGTGTTTCCTCTTCAGATGAATCTACATGAAAATATTCTAACTTTACAACATGACGATTATTGATACAAAGAGGTCGAGGATTTTATCGCACAAAACACAATGATGGTACCAATATTTGAAGGATTTACGTTTGACAACGATGGATTATTGAGGTTTAAAAATCAGATTTACGTACCACCGAACGATGAGTTGAGGAGATTGATCCTAAACGAGGCTCATAGAGTAGTACACATGGCTCACCCAGGAGTCACGAAGATGAGGGCAGACCTTAAACCCTTATTCTTCTGGAAAGGAATGAAGGCATACATAGTCCACTATTTGGCCATATGTCTAGAATGTCAGTAGATAAAGGCCAAACATAGACATCCAATAGGATTACTACAACCACACGCTATTCCGAAATCGAAATGGGAGGTTATTTCGATGGATTTTATTATTGGATTTCCACTAACGACAAGGAGACACGACTCAATTTTTGTAGTCGTCAACACTCTGATGAAGAGCGATAATTTTATTCCTATGCGTATGACGTATTAGGCACCTGACATAGCTAGAGTTTTCATCAATGAGATTGTGAGGATTCATGGCGTGCCTAAGAGGATTATATCTTATCGAGGATCAGTGTTTACTGGACGATTTTGGACTAGTTTCCAAGAGGCCTTGGGAACCCAACTTAACTTTAGTACTGGGTATCACCCGGAGACTGACGGGAAGACCAAACGAATGAACTAGACCCTGGAGGACATGTTGCGCATGTACTTGATGGACCAAAAAAAGCATTGGGAATAATTCTTTCCACTGGTATAATTCGCTTATAACAACAATTACCAAAGCACCATTAAGATGATGCCTTTCGATTTTATTTATAGGTGACCATGTCAGACACCTTTGAGTTTGGATCGGCTTGAGGATAGGGTCCTGGTGGGACCAAAAGCGATCCAAGAAATGGAAGAGAAAATGCAAACAATAAGATAAAGGATTAAAGAAGTGCAGGATCAACATAAGAGTTATGTCGATGTGCACCATGTCGACCGTAGTTTTGAAATTGGCGATCGAGTCTTCTTATAGGTAAAACTGCATAAGAGTTCGATCAAGTTTGGAAAGGGAGATAAAATCTCTCCTAAGTTCATGGGACCTTTCAAGATTGTGGAGAGGAAGGGGCCCGTGGCATATCAACTATCCTTGCCTGATTCTTTGAGGCGTATGCACGATGTTTTTCACGTATCTGTTTTGAGACATTATATTGGTGATCCTACACATGTTATTGACATGAGTTCCTTGCAGGTATCGAACGAGGGGGCGCTCATGGCTGAACCAATCAGTGTCCTGGATCATCGCATTCGACAACTACGATGTCGAACAGTAGATCAGGTCAAGGTTCAGTGGGAAAACTATAGTCTGCACTCGGCGACCTGGGAGGATGCATATGATATGCACCAACAGTTTCCATTTTTGTTTGATAGATACACTTATGATACTGTGATACACATTATTTCGGCCCTTATATACTGTGAAATTTCAAGACAAAGTTTATACCAAGAGGGGGTGTATGTAACATCCCTCTCTTGCGCACACTGAGCGAACTCATTCTTTGAGGACACTTGCTTGCAAGTGATCCAGATTATTATACTATTGGGAATTTGATTATGATTATGAGGTGTTATGGATTGATGACATGTTATTTTGTTGTATTGACATAGACAGGTGCTATTGACTCGGTTTTCCTAAGTGTGCAGGATTTTGGACCTTGAGGATGAAGATGCATGGATGAAACCCCTTGGACTCTAGATCGAGTCAAGGAGTGGAAAATTGGGGTTTGATTGTTGTATATATGATGTTTGTGCATATTATTAGATGATATGATTATGGAAATTATTTCTGACATCATTCGTTGATGATGCAGGCTGATGATAGATTATTGACTAGACTGACATGTGGAGTAGAGGGGTCACACATGATAACCAGAGACGTTGAGGGAGAGGTGTGGACAACAGCCCTGCCACAACCTACTAGCACTTTCGTTGTGGCTCAAACTGTAGGTTAACGATTACCTAGTTCAAGAATACCCACGATGTCATGAGGGCCAACTGCGACAGTCACTCACGATGATTCTAACGTGCACGCTCACGATGATTCTAATGTGCACGCAATAAGGCAGGGGCCTTATTCCTTAGAGGTTGTTAGTCTCCCACAAGATAACCTGGTGGAGTATTGACTCGAGGGGTTTTGATGTATACCAAGTCATTCAAGAGGTGAGTGGAACCCTTGGAGCACAGAGTGCATCCTGAAGGGAACGTCATGCAAGAAAAACGGAAAGAGGCGAGTGGCACCCTTGAAGAATGTAGTGCGTCCTGAAGGGCATGTCGCGCAAGGGAAATAGAATGAGGCGAGTGGCACCCTTGGAGCACCTAGTGCATCCTGAAGGGCACATCGTGTTGTTAA
Organism: Picea mariana; assembly: GCA_032191745.1. NCBI lineage: Eukaryota > Viridiplantae > Streptophyta > Pinopsida > Pinales > Pinaceae > Picea > Picea mariana. Next base: position 83,996 of record JASDQU010109116.1, read on the forward strand.
ATAATAAATGACTAAACCTATATGGCCTTAGAACGAATAATGTGATGAGAAATATTTAAAACAATTTGCCTAATAAAATGTCGCCCAATGTAGGAAAATAAAGTCTAGGTCTAAGTGATACTTGTGATAAAAATAAAAATAAAAATAAATAAATAATAATGATAATCATCATTAATCATGTAACGATAAGGGGGTAAGAAATTCAATTAATTTATAAAAATATTTTGGGGGATAAAATTTAAAAAGGGGGGAAAAGGGGAAATAATTGTTTTGTTACATATGCTAATTAAAAATTTATTAATTAAAAAGGAAAAGAGGAAAACGTTAATTTTCTACACATGCCAAATTGAGTTTTACATTAAAAGGGAAAGAGGAAAATTTAAAAGAATTAGGAAACTAGAAAAAAGTGGGAAACATAAAAAGAAAGGGGAAACACAAGGAAAAAGTAGAAGGACTAACTTAGTGAGGTATCTATCATATAAGAACTTTTTAAATTAAAATCAAATAGTAAGTTAGTAAGGGGGTAAGTCATTAAAATGTGTAAGGGAATATGGGGACACCTAGGAGCGATTCTGAGAATGATTTTAGGTGGGTGAGGGAAATAGGAGTAATTAATTAATTAATGAAATTAATTTATGGTGCAATGAAGGGAATGGGTGACACATGTACGGGGAGGATTTTTATGAATTAAATTATTGAACAATAAATTAAATGGGATTTTGGGAAAGTAAATGAATTAGAAACTCTATATAATGGAGGGCGAAGGAGGATGATGGATATTTTCTGTTATCCATAACGTTACGCTGCAAAAATTTAGACTTGATTGACTGATCTTGTGGGAGTTGGGATACCCAGCTCGAGGAGTGGTAGCTCGACCTTGCGAGGTGATATGGAACCTTGTTGTTCTCTAGTCCAGTGTGTGTGGCCCCTTTGTGTCTCGAGGGGCTAAGGGGGAAGAAGAGTACCCCTAGCGTTGGCTGGGAGGTACCAGTGAAGTCTCATCGGTCAACAAGCGGGAGTTGTACGGAGCACATGGGAAAACGACTCAGAGCAGATGACTTGGGATATGGTATGCTTACTTAATTCTGCATGGTTGATTATTGTTATACCTTATGCCTTCATTTTTGTATTTTTAATTGGGTAAAGAAAATGTTTGACTCATCATTTCAACCGAGAGCTTAAATTTCCCCATATCCTTAAGCTCCCTGCTTGACTTGATTCCCTTGGCATTCGATCCCTACATGTTTTGAGTGTCCTTTGGTTTTGTTGATTGTTGTGATGAGTTGTGATTTTTACCTCGTCCTCATCCCTAGTTCGTCAGTCCATGCCTGAACAATCGGTTAGGAGTCAAATCGATAGTCGTCACTTCGGTGCACAGTGACCTATAGATTCTAATGCCCTATTTTTTTGTGCATGGATGATGAGTGAAGGATGTATTTGCCCAGTTGTTTACCCCTTCTTATCTCTATGTTTGATCTCCGCCTTGCCTTGGTCTATGCAACTCGTTTATATTTTCAGGGAGATTTTGCCACTCTTTAAGACAACAATGGTTGCTTGTGTATTTGGCGATTTTTCCACTCTTTAAGACAATAATGGTTGCTTGTGTATCTGGTGATTTCTCCACTCCTTAAGACAACAATGGTTTCTTGTGTATCTAGCGATTTTTCCACTCCTTAAGACAACAATGGTTGCTTGTGTATCTGGCGATTTTTCCACTCCTTAAGATAGCAATGGTTTCTTGTGTATCTGGCGATTTTGCTACTCTTTAAGACAACAATTGTAGCTTGTGTATCTAGCGATTTTTCCACTTCTTAAGACTGCATTTCATTTTTATTTACAGGGCAATTTTTCCACTCTTAAAGACAACAATCACTGCTTGTGTTTACCTGACAATTTTGGCCATTTTAAGACTGCAATTCGTGGTCATTTACCTGGCCATTTTTCCACTTCTTAGGACTGCTTTTCATTTTTATTTTAAGGGCGAATTTGTGCTATGATTTTATACATCTGGCTTGTTTTTTTTTCTCCATCAAATGTTCATGCCTTACTAGTTAATGGTGGTGTATTGGTGGGCGTTTTTGTGTAATGGTGGATTTTACTGACAACAATTTTTGCCAATGGTTAACCTTCGCAATTTTTCCTTTAAACTCTGTGATTGTGGCCATTAATATCTGTGGTTAATCTCTTCCATTAATCATTATTAACCTCAACTTTTTTGCCTTTAAACCTCTACAATTTTGGCCTTTAATCCTAGCGAGTATCTCTTCCTTCTTCACTGTGAAAAACTGTGTTTATTTTTTCCCATGAATTCACCTCACTCCGTTTTTATATCTCTATTAAATTCGACTGTGTATACCTGCATTTTATTTTTCCCCACGAATGGTATAACAATTTTTTTATCACTGAATTTACAGCGAATATAAATTATCAAGCAATTGCAACGAATATCATATGACGACAATTATAATTGCTCCAGTACATAAAACAAATTTATCATAATTCAATGAATAGAATCATTCATGTTATTTACTACGAATTAACACATTAAGGAACAATAATGGATAGAAAGGCATAGCATGCTTGTGTTGGTTTAAGACAGACCTACACTCATTAATGGTAGGACTGCTAGTTTTCAGCGAATGTGTAGTTTACTCTTCTTACTCTGCAAAATTTCAGTTAATTAGACCCTAGTTCGACTCTTCTAATAATTAACGGTTAGACCGCAAATGGTTTGGTTTAACATTGAATTAGCAATTGTTTTTAAACAGCCAAAAAGCATCAACTGCATGGAATGACTCTGAATGACATTTATTTATGAACAACAAGGTAGCATTAAATTTCATTAAATAGCATCGAGGTGGCAATTAATTAAAAATAGCAATTAACATCAAATGTGCATTGATTAGCCTTGACATGACATTTATTTAGGAACAACAAGATAGCATTGAATTGCAGTGAATAGTTTGATATGACATTTAATTATAAGCAACAACATAGCAACAAAATTAAGTTGAGTAGCGTCGAATGACATTTATTTTTAGACCATAAAACCGCATGAAAATAAACCGCTTTAATGGCATTGTCATTTCTCAATAGTTCCTTTTTAATGTTAATAGACAACTTGTTATTTTAGTATGGTTAATATAGCGAGAAGGCATGTTGTAATTTGATTTGTTAATAAGTGTTATAATTGTAGCATTCTACAATGATATTGTTAATGATGTTATATAATGTTTATTGCTAAGTTAGATTGTAATTATGGATTAATTTAGAATTGCCCAATTAGATTGTAATTAATGATTAAATTAGAATGGTGAGTATTGACTAAAATGTAAATTAGACTTGCTAAAATTAGATTGTAATTAATGTTAAATTAGATTTCTAATTATCGACTAATTTAGACTTGATTAATGGTTGGGTTTTTGGTGAAGTCACATAACAGTTGTGCAATTTTTCTTTTGAGTAACGTCATCTCGAGTCTGGTCAACTAGTGACTTGGGGTGTGGGTGTAGTCTTCTTGTCAGTTGTTTCGCCTCCTAGCACGTTGGATTTTCTTAAGTCCTTGATCCCGTCAGGTTATGTTGCGCCAAGGTTATTGACGCATCTATCACCTGGGAATGGCATGATTCCTGATGAGGGGATCATGGCACACCCTATTGGATAGCGGCAAATGATAACTTGGCCAATGTCGGTGCATTTTGTGTGAGTGTTGTTGAGCGTTGTAAGTTTTCTTTTGGCGCATGGGTTGAACGCCTTCATGAGTTTGGTTCACGCGCCTTGAGGTTACAGTGATTGGTCGTCAAAAACGATGTGTCAGGAGGGGGATGTTGTCCCTTAGATTGTAGGCGTGGTCCTGTTTCTTCAGGCTGGTAGTCTTTTCTCCTTGTTGCTCTACGCACGTTTTTCCTAGTTGCTCTTGTGCCAGTGCGTGGAGTCATAGTTTTCTGTTGCATGAACTGTGTTCTTGCATTCGTCGTCAGTCGCGTGGTTCAATTGTTATCGTCACAGCCTTCCTGCCTAAAAACCAAAAAAAAAAATGAACGTTTTCTTTGCTTGTAGTCCTAACAAAGGGGTCATTACATTTTCACAATTTAAAACCACCCTTTATTAATGAACATGATAAGATATCAGTAAATAAGGTAAAGCCCTAATGCATTTCATGAAGTCACAATTCTCTCATAAATCATGGTTATATCTTTCCATAACCCAAGTATAGTAAGTGTATGGTCCTTCTAGCATAGAGATTAATGCTATGGACAAAGAATGAAATTCAAATTCCCTTCCATGTCCAAATTTTGTGGAATATATTTGCATGTCAGTGAAAAACCACATGTCTTCATGGAAAGTACACATGTATCCTCTCTCCTAACTCTTCCCGGGGATTAAGGAATGATAATTAAGCAATTTTAAGGACATAATCTTATCAATAAAATAATATTATTGTAGCCCAGCAGTACTATTTTCCCTGCTCATGTGTAGTCGTAGGTCTTCAATCTTTTGTCTTTCTTTTATAGCCTATGGTGTGTTTTTTTTATTATCATTCAATGTACAATTTTACATATTACATTGTTCGTATTTTATCCATTCAACATATAGATATGCAATATTGGTCTAGGAATAAAAAATGGGATATCACAACTACAAAAAATTAATTTGACATACCATGCTTAATTATAGATCATGCTAAGAAAAACTATATTACTAAAAGGTATAAAAGAGGGGAATGATCTCTTAAACTATGGTGTAGTTAACCATCGAAATGTCCCATTAATCATTACAAACACTAGGTGTTGAACCAATTAAAAATTTTCTACATAAAAAGCATACATTGAGAATAACAAGAACAACATCCTACAATATGAGGATATTTAACTTCATGTGTAATACTTTGGTGTAGCACATGCCAACACCATATGAAATGGGTATAGTGATAATGGAGGTAAAATCCAATACTATATGAAACGGGTATAGTGCTAATGGAGGTAGAAACAAACATTATATGAAAGTGCGATGCAAGTGGATGATCAAAAACTCCTATTCATAACTACAACTCGAAGTGTGTAGTGAATCTAGAAAAACACATATAAATGACCATAATAAGAATTATTTTACTTTCAACCAACCAAATTAACCTATCATGTAATCCATAATTTGAGCCATTGGGAAGAAATTACAAAGTTGATGGATAGAGGGACATAATATTTATGAAATAGTTGTGTGGGCTGACTATGAACAACACCTTCCATGCATTGAACATGGAGATCTTAACCAATTAAATTTCTTTAAAAAAAATATTACAATAGGAATAAAAACATTGTAATGGGACAAATTTTACTCATTGAGTCTACCTAATTATGGGGAATGCCATGCGAAACTTTAAATAAAAATGGTGCATGAACATATGGTATATGAATCTGGCATAAAACACAAGTTATGTGTGTTCACTCAGTTAGATTCCTACTAGCATTGCCAGAATTGACCATAAGAATAATTAACAATAATAAAATATTATATTGTTTATATTGTGCATTACCCAAGATCACGTGAAATTTAATTTTACAAAATGCCTAATTATGAGGTAAGCCACTAGAAACAAAAATTTCTGGTATCTCAACCATAGGTAGAGTTGGTATATCAAAGTCTCTCATAGATGAAAAACACGTGTCAACCAAATTAGATCAATGTAAAAAGATAAAGGAAACTATAATAATATTAATGTAATAATCTTGCTCAACATACATAATTAGTGATAAAAGGGAACTAATATTAATATAATAATCTTGTTCAACATACATAATTAATTTGTTGTAGTATCTATGTGCAAGTTAAAACAATATAATAAATTGCATATAGATAATGTCATGTCATTGCAACACATGATATCAAGAAGGAGAGATGCCCGAAACTAATTTATTAACTAAAAATACTTTATTATTAACTTTATAAAAATATGCAAAGTTTATTTATAAAAATATCTAAACTTCAAATATATATTAAATAGAAATATTAAATGATATTAACTTTATAAAAATATCCAAATTTCAAATATATATTAAATGGAAGTATCAATCATGATTTACATTTACCTCTTAGGTTATTTTATTGTCACATAACATTTCTTCTCACAACTCAAAAAATGAAGTGTCGATGATGTATATCTAAGATGCACACGCACGCTATTAAGAAATTGAGCCATCTTTGGAACCAACTAGTCTAGAGACTCTTTCACTCCACCTTCATTTTCAACATTGTTAGAAAGTTGACTATGTTTCATGGCTAAAAGGGTAGTGTGAGTAACATGAACGTGTATTGGGGAGGGGGCTTAAGTTAGTTCCTTAAAGGATACATCGGTTTATAGACTTTGACAACCATCTAGCCTTATGCAAATCCACCACCAACATTATGGATTTCCCTATAGATGAAATAGTTTATTGTGATTATGTAGTACATAATACATGATATAATCTACATAGATTGATGTATACCATGAGTGATATATTCATCCAATTATCGGTAAAGGATTGATATACATGTTACTCTACACATTTCTTGGTGTCAATAAGGTGTTCTCAATTTTAAAATTAATAACATATGCATGAATACCAATATTTTTTTTTTTTAAGCTTTCATTACTTCATACTCTAAATTAATTTTGTATTATTCATACATATTACAATCACTTTTAATTTATCACTAGAGTCAATTTCCATTAGGCATGGCCAATGACATCAATTATTGTCTTTTTTTTTTTCAAATAAAAATTACTAATTTTATTTTAAGTTTAAATGAAAATTATAACGATAATGTATATATATAACATTTATATATTTAATTTAATGTTAAAAATTTGATGAACGTGTCATTTTTATCTAATTTAGAAAAATAAAAAAACATTGTTTATTTCTTTTTTTTCCTTTGCTTTTTCTTAACCTCGTGCCATCCCCTTAAAAGGTGTTTTTTTCATTTGCTTCTTCTTAACTTCATGATGYTTTTTTCTTTTGCTTCTTCTTAACTTCATGCCTTCTCATGGAGAAGGTGCTTTTGACTGTTTTACCTTTCTAAATTCATGCATGAATMAGATATTTAATCCTACCAAATTTCATGTCCATCTCAATATTTTCATTTAAAAGTGATATAACATACTTTCATGTAGAAGTGATATAACATGTGGTTGTTGATTCAAGGATGAGATTATTTGGAACTCATGGTTGGTTTAGGGATGAGATTATTTGGAATTCATGGTGATGAATTTGAGTTTAAAAAATAGAGTTGATCCATATTAATTAAATTTRAGTGATTTGGTTTCATTTTTWAAAAAAACAATTCCAAACTAAAATTATATAATTTAAYAATCAATAAATATTGATTCAAACAAAAACCTATTTAGATTTGGAAGGAAAAGTGAGACATAATGAGTTCCTAAACACACTACTACCATGATGTCACATTACCAAGATGTTATTATGATGATATTCTTCATGTGATGTGGACTAAATGATGGTAGTGAGAACACACCTTATAATGAAAGAAATGGGAGACTTAAGGCTATTTAAAATTAATGTAATTGTTATTTTTAAAGAACCCAAACCATAGTGGAAAGATTCAACCATAAACTAAATGATGGTAGTGAGAAGACACATTATAATGAAAGAAATGGGAGACTTAAGGCTATTTAAAATTAATGTAATTGTTATTTTTAAAGAACCCAAACCATAGTGGAAAGATTCAACCATATTGGGTTTTTTTTTTGTGTATATAGAAATTAACATGAAATTAAAAATATGGTGCATATTTGATAGAGTATGGATATGGTTTGATGGCTATGGTTTGGTGGTTGATTAATTACTTTTGATTTGAACTTAGGATTTATTTCAGTGTAGTGGTGCAATGGTTTGACAATGTTGGAAAACTTCTTTATTATAACAACAAAAAAGGCTAAGAACATGGACTTAATGAAGAGAATCAAGAAATTTTATTTTTTCGCTAAACGTTATGCACAAGTTATGTGATGCAAAAAAAAATGTCTTTTCAGACTCACTTTAAACTTTGATGTTGTTTATAAGATGGTTCACAACCATATGTCAATTGTGTGAAGAGAGAAACACCAATTTTAGAAGAAGATTTGAGGTCATAGAAACCATTAAAAATCATATGGAAGCATCTCAGATTGGGGCGATGTCATGTGCCAACATTGTTTCCATTATTGCTCATGATTTATTTGTTGAAGTAATCATAACTAATTTCTCTTCATCGTTCTTGACTATTTAAGTGGGAATCAAGAGTTTTTATTGACCAATACAATATTTGATCTCATACCAGAGCAATATAAAGAATTGTAATTAAAATTAGTAAGAACTAAAGATGAATGCTTTTCACTATGTGTGGCTGATACTACTGGTCAACTAGCTCCATTTTTTTTAATCATGAGAAACATAAACAATTTTTTTTTAAAACTTATAAATATCTCCGCAATCACCATTTCAATTAACCAATTATCTTCTTTAATCTCATTATGTTTCTAGTCCATGAAATTATTTGATTCTTTAAATATTTATGTACATACTAAAAATTTTAAATTTTGAAAATGAATTTATTTGTATCTATGAGATGTCTACTTCAGTATTTTAACCATTATTGGCATGTAGTGGGAAGACCTGGGGTTAATCATCTATATACCCAAAAAACCCTTAAACACTGGCACTTTCAACAACACCAACAGATTAAGTGAAGTCTCACCCGAGGCATATAGAGGGGATGCAGGAACCAGGGTTTTGTAGTGATGAGGGGAAGTGAGGCATTCTTCATGTTCTTATTGTCATGTACTCATGTGCAGAGTTCCCATTACTTAACAATTACTTAACATTCAACATATTATATGTGTGACATTATCCCAGTTAACATTCATTCAATTAATAGTCTTCAGTGTGTGAAATTATAACATCATATATGAACAATCCATTCAACATATACCATTATTGCACCATAACATTAAACATCATAACATGTAAAGACAACACACATGTTTAACATGGTTCACCCAACTTGGGCTACGTCCATAACGCCTCGCTTATTTGATTAGTCATTGATAATTCTCTTACAGTTGCGCATTACGCTACAAAATATGCAACAATAACAGTACCCAAACCTGCCTAGTCGTTCTGTTGTAGTGCAAAATTCACTCCTCATTCATACCTAAAACTTCTTCCTTCACTTGAATCAACTTACCCAACAAGCATTAAGAAGTTCTTGTATGTCGAACCCATCTACCAAAAAATACTTTACATATCTATATATCAAAATAAGGCTAAGCCCTTTACAAAGTGGACAAAATTTCCCCAAAAACCTAACTGTCTATAACCGTTTTCTACCTTTTGCACACTCCTTTGTCATGCATCCTTCCGTCGCGTGATTTGACTCCTTAAATTCCCCTCCTATTGCACGCTCTGGTCCATATTCTAACTTCCTTTTATTCTTTGACTTTTTATGGCACAAATCCTAAAAATTAACCAAAATGCCTATCTAACAGACCCCCAACACTCCCCTATATCTCATCCCGAGCCACTTAGGCCTTCTTCTAGTGTGCCATGAATTTTTCAAAGGTCTCTTTCATTTTCATAGAATTTTCTTTGACCTATACTTCCTTCTACAAAAAATTGGTCAATTATTTTTGTAGTGACGCGAACCTGCATCTTCTTGACACCTTCATCAACTGCTTGTTTGATGATTCCTTGAGTTGTTGCTAAGGTYGTTGTCACTATGTATGCTTCTTCTTGTAGTACTTCTATCTGTTGTGCACGAGCCTACTACGCCTCCCTTAGATGATTCATTTCTGAATACAACTTTTTGTTCTCATTCATTGTAGTTACCACCTCAACTGAYGGTAATGTGCCCACCACATCTGTGAATTTCTATGCCTTTTCCTGTGTASCTTGGATCTTCTAAGAWTTTTCCTGTTTCTCCTTATCCTCGCTAAGTTGTGTCCAAATTCCCATAGTCTCTGTATATAGTTAAGAACACTCTACTTCTAGAGTATTTACACTTTCAACCATTRTTTTCACAGTTTTATCCCTCATCTCCCTATCTTCAGGTGGAGTGCTTGGTGTCACTCATGCTTCTAGATCATCTATTCATGCGTGAAAKCCCTGAATGGCTTCACTTATCTTCGTGAATTGATCTTCCACTGAGACGTCCTTTGTTTTCTACGCCTCTAAGAGATCTTTATATACCTTCTCAAATTCTCATTGCATTCTTTCTACCTTCTATGTGGCCTCATCATGCTCTCATTTAAATTTGTTGTACTCTATGTCTAATGCGACATTTTTTTTTGTAACCTTCACTAACTCATTGGATGTCTTCTTTGCACACATGTTTAGCTCTTGCATTGCTCTCATCTATAATTCCCCCAATACATCCATTAACAATTGTGATAGCACTAAGTCAATGTGACCTAGTTCCCTGGCATTTTCTTGCATTTCTATAGTGGGGAACTCAACTTCCCCTATCACTAGCTTAATCAATATTTGTTCTCATGCAACTGATAAAGACTAGGAGATTGTTGGCCCTACCTCTCTAGTATTGGTATTGCTTTTTGTTGGTTCATCCTATGTCTGTCACCCTAACGCAATGTCTGTTGCTTATAATAGTTGTTGCAATTCCGCCATTTATTCCCGCATGTGTCTATTCATTTGTTCTCGTTGTTTTTATGCTCGTTGAAATGCTTCGTCAATGACTTTTTTTACTTGGTCGCCTATTTTCTCCAAATATTCCTCTCTAAAAGCATGTATAGCCACTTATTTAACGGCTTTGCACTTTGGTTGTTGTTGTATAGGTCTCCCTATCTCTAGTTATTTTCTCTTCCTATCATTCTGTGGTGTTTTCTGTTGAGTTGTTTCCTCTGGATCCCTTCCTCTATCCTGGTCATCTCCTTCTTCTTCATCCTCATAGACCTCGTGTATTTTTGGGTTTTTCTTCTATGATGGCCCTATCTCTACTAGTGGAATCTTCCATTCATATTCCCATTAAACCATAATGTGGCCCATCTCTTCTTCCATCAATCTGTATTGTGTTGGCATCCACTGCTAATCTGGATCCTTCTTTGCTTGTATGTACATGTGGTGAAACCTTTCTTTAAAGCATGCCACTACCTTATATGCCTCAACCACTTCAGGGGGTATTGTTAAGCCCTAAATCGTGGCACATTACCGATTAATTGGGGCATATTAAATTAGTATTTTTATTTTATTTATGTCGCACTGGGTCCATTAGTTCCAATTGTTCCTCCTAGTCTCCTATATATACCAAGGAGACCTTTTCATTTGGATTCATCTTGTATTTGTGAATTCATATGATGTATAAGGAGTTTTCCCCATCGAATATGATTATTATATGATTTTCTCTCGTTTTCAAGGCGTTGAGTACTTATTCTAAGGTTTTTATACTATTTTGATATTTGTTTCTTAATATTTGGTATAAGATCTGGACAATCCTTGGGATTGGATTCTTCAAAACAAGTCTTCTTGTAATTTTTGCTACAACTTTTTTTCTAGATGGTTTCGGAATTGGGAATTTATGTGGTGTAGAGGATATATATAGATTTAAATTGGGTCCAAATTTCCTATATTGATTCGTTAAATATTTGGAGATATATTATGTTTAAGTTAGGGGTTTTTACTAGTCCTAAAACTAGTCTGAAACATGTCTTCTTAGAATTTACACTCCTAAATTTTTTTGGTTTGGTTTCAAGTTCTAAAATTTTTATAGTAAAAATACGTAATATTGAAGTATCATGTGTACAAATTACATCTATTTATTCGGTGCACTTGGAAAGTTATTCTCTAAGTAAATTAGGGTTTTGTGTTGGTCCAGATTTCATCCTAAAACAGGTTTTCCTCGGAAAAATGTTTGTCTGAATCTCCAGACCTCCAAATTGAGTGAAACCTATTCCATTGGATATACTACAGACCTAATATTTATTGCTGAAAATTTCAAGTTCTGAAGTGAAGTCAGGGATAGGTGGAAGGTTGTACAAGTTTTCTCTCGTGAAAGGGTAAACAATCAACACATCTTGGGAAAATTATCATAAAATTCTCTTGAAGAATACAATATTGGTCAAACCTATAGGGCTGGAAAGAAGACATATCGTTCTACCTCAAGATTAAAATTTAGACTCATAAGGGACAAAATTGCATAGCTATAGTAGAAGAAAGGTCGGCTAGCACAACAGTCTCCAAATTAGGGTTTTAAAAGGTGCATTTTTGTTTTGGAAATTTGTATATCTTTTGTCTAGAAGATCCAATTGGGATGATTAAAAAAGTGGAATAAAGTGGGATAAAAGGAGTATCGCACAAAATTTGGAGAATCTTAGGGATATTTAGGTGCATATGTATTCCAACGTCTCTAAACGTAGGAGCTAGTGTTACTTGTCAGCACTACAACCCGAGGATAATGTGGTTCTTCCATGTACCTAGAGTATATCGGAAGGTGTGTTTCGAATGGTTGTGCATTAGACATCACTACTATGGATTTGAGCTCCCACATATMTGGTGTATATCAGGAAACCCCTTATAATCATGAGACCAATCAAGTAAACCATTTGGTTGTCTTGTTGCTATAGTACACCAAAAAAACACTCGGGGAGATCACTCTGTAGTACCTGGGTAGTAAKATAGTACAACTAAGGGAATGGTCAAGCCTCCTTAGTTAGTTTYTTGAGATATTGGGCCAATTTCTATTTTTGGACCCCACACGCATATCAGAGAACTATAGAACCTAATACTCCCTTGTATATGATGACCTCTTCCTAAGCCAATTAGGAATTCGTACCTTGTAGTGATACTTGGCCAACATGCCACCAAAAAAGGGAACTTCTACACCAAATAAGCCCTCAAACAGTCTTACCTGGACTCTTGATGAAGGTGAAGAAATGTGCAAGGACATAGATGATTTACAAAGTAAGGAGGTAACAAAATATGAACTAAAAAGGATGATGGATTCAACTAAAGATAAGTTATAACTGATGATGGATACTAATATGGATGGCTTAAAAGGGGAGATCATGGAAGGGTTGAAAAATTTTCTAATATAGAGGCCAGCTAAAAGTGACAATCTATCCCATGAAATTCATGATGAAGACACAAGGAAGATGAATGAAGATTGTAGAAACTCCATCTTTGGGTTGAAGACCAACCAATTTCCTAAGATCAATATGAGGAAGTTTGATGGTAAGAATACAATCACATGGATACTCCATATGGAGAAGTTATTTGATCTACATGATGTGCCACACACACAAAAGATACGAATTTCATCCTTATATTTAGAACCTAATCAGTTTGTGTAGTATTGATGGATTTGTTCTCGCAAATCACTTTTCACTTGGACAATTTTTACAGAAGAAATGATAGCCCACGATGAGGATACAAGGAGCAATACCTTCTTCATACAATTGATAAATCTCAAGAAAAAGGGTACAATTGCGAAGAACATTGAGAACTTTCAACTATTGAATATAAAGGTAATGGATATTCTAGATGAGCACTTGATTTATGTCTTCATAGGAAATTTAAAGGATAACTTTCAACATGAGGTTCACCTTTGGGAATCCAAATCAATGGAGAATGCGTTCAGGGTGGCAAAAAATGTTGAAAGTAAAAAAAAGGCTATGGATACTAGAAGGACCACCCATAACATCTATCGAGAGAATAATTTTCCTTCTTCTAAAGAACCTCAACCTACAAGGTTGACACCTCAACAATTGGAGGAAATAAAAGAAAAAGGTTTATGCTTTAATTCTGACAACAAGTATAGTAAGGGACATAAGTGTGGTGAGAATAAATTATTCTACATATATTGTGGAGAGGAAGAATAGCAAGAACAATAACAAGAACAAGAACCATCTCAAGATGGCGATGTAGAAGATATTTCTTCTGAAGAGATGAATCCCACCATATCATGTCATGCATTGGCTGGAATTAACACTCCTCAAATCCTCAAGATCAAAGGATATATAAAAAATAAAAGGTAATAGAGATAATTGATTCTATTAGTACTCATAATTTCATTCATTGTAAGCTAACCAAAGTTATCAATTGCTTTATATATCCAGTGCCAGAGTTTCAAGTAATGATTGAAAATGGAGGAACTATCAATTGCTCAGGAAAATGAAATAAGATTAGTATTATTATGGGGGAATATGTAATGAATATTCCAATGGTTTCTATACCCATGGGTGGTGTTGATGTCATACTAGAGGTCCAATTGTTACAATCATTGGGAACAATGGTTCTTAATTTTCAAGAACTTTTCATGAAATTTTCATTGGAAGGAAAGGAATTTGAGTTAAGGGGTATCACAGGGAAACCCAATAATTCGGTAAGCTCTAATGGCATTACAAAATTATTGAAAAAGAGGCATCAGGGTGTGATTGTACAACTATTCTCACTAGATGTTCAAACATCTAAGCCATCTATTCCCCTAGATCTCCAAGGGATTGTTGATAAGAATTACAAAATATTTGAAGGTATTCCCAGAGGTCTTCCACCCAATCGTGATCATTATCATGTTATTCACTTAATTTTTGGGAGTGTTCCTCCTAACATCAGGCCTTACAGATACCCTTATGCCTAGAAGAGTGAAATTGAGTGTATGGTTGAAGAAATGTTAGAGGATGGCATTATTAGAACTAGCCAAAGTTCTTTCTCTGTACCAGTGGTAATGGTACTCAAGAAAGAGGTATCATGACGTATATGTCCAAATTATAGAGAGCTAAACAAGATCACCATTAAATATAAGTTTCCCATTCCCATCATTGATGAATTTTTAGATGAACTACATGGAGCATTTTACTTCAAAAAGTTGGATCTTTGTTCAAGGTACCATCAAATTAGAATGAAGGAAGAAGATATCCCAAAAATAGCATTCCGAACTCATGAAGGCCATTATGAATTTTTGGTTATGCCTTTTGGCCTTATGAATGCACCTTCCACATTCCAAGGGTTGATGAATTCAATTTTCAATGCCTTCCTTCGAAACTTTGTGTTAGTATTTTTTGATGATATACTAATCTATAGCAAGTCCTGGGAAGATCATGTTCGACATGTTGACAGGGTGCTACAACTACTAAAGGAGCAACAACTATATGCCAAACCGTCCAAATGTTTCCTTGGGGTGAAGGAGGCAGAGTATTTGGGTCATATTGTATCTCATGAAGGTTTCAAGGTATACCCTAACAATATTAAATCCATGATGGACTAGCTGATTCCAAAAACTTGAAGAATCTTAGAGGATTTTTGGGTTTGACAGGTTACTACTACAAGTTTATTCAGAACTATGGGAGAATATCATCACCTTGAACTACATTAACTAATAAGGATGCATTTTCATGAACTCTAGAGGAAACTCAAGATTTTGAACAACTTAAAGAGGCAATGCGCAAAGCTTCTATCTTGACTACACCAGACTTCACAAAAAACTTTATTGTGGAATTTTATGCCTCGGGAAATGGAATTGGTGTTTCTCTAATGCAAGAAGGAAGGCTACTTTCCTTTGAAATTATGACACTCAAGGGAAAGGACTTACACAAACCCAATTATGAGAAAGAAATGATGAAAATACTACATGCATTGAAGCAATGACGCCCTTACCTAATAGGTAGGAAATTCAAGGTCAAAATAGATCATGACAGTCTTAAATACTTCTTGGAACAAAGATTATCTTCAAAAGAGCAACAAAAATGGGTGATAAAGATGTTGGGTTATGACTTTGAAATCATCTATAAAAAAGGGAAGCAAAATGTTGTGGCAGATGCACTCTCAATAAATGATGAATATGTTGAGGCATTTCTCTATGCGATCTCTATCATCCAACCTGATTGGATAAAAAAATCAAGGGATGAATGGAAGAATGATGAAGAAGTGTGGACTCTCATTCAAAGGTTTTAATAGGATTCTAGTGCATATGATACATTTACATGGAAAAATGATTCACTATGGTACAAAGATTGCTTATATTTATGTAATAACTCCCAACTCAAATAAAAGGTACTTTTAGAATTGCATACCTCTCCAGTAGGAGGGCACTCAGGATTTTTGAAAGCCTTTCACAGGGTCAAGAGAGAATTTTTTGCGGATGGCCTTAAAACTAATGTTCAAATTTTTTTGGTAGAATATTTGGTTTTCCAACAAAATAAGGTGGAAACAATTAAGACCCCAGGTCTTTTACAACCATTAGCCATTCCAAGTCAACGTTGGGAGGAGGTTTCCATGGATTTCATCACAGGTTTACTGAATTCTAAAGGAAAGAGTGTCATCATGGTGATTGTTGATAGACTTACCAAGTACACACACTTTTGTGCACTCTCTAATCATTTCAAAGCCACTACAGTTTCTACCACATTCATGGAGATAGTTTAAAAGCTACATGGAATCCCAAAGATTATTAGAAGTGAAAGAGATCCCATCTTCACTGGACATTTTTCGACATAATTATTTTCTTGTTTTGGTAATGAATTGGATCATAGCTCATCTTATCATCCTCAATATGATGGAAAAATTGAGATAGTGAAGAAATTTCTGTAACGCTACCTTCATTGATTTGTCTCTGATAAACAAACACAATGGTTCAAGTGGTTACCCTTGGAAGAATGGTGGTATAACACTTCCTTTCACACTGCAACAAAAATGACACCATTTATGGCACTTTATGGATATCATCCACCATCCATCAATTCTTCTATAAAATAAAAATATAAGGTTCAAGCGGTGAAATATCACATCGAGCATCAACAACAAGTACTTTCGCTCTTAAAGGAAAACCTGACCATGGCACAAAATCACATGAAACAACAAGAAGATCAACATCGTAGTGAGAGAAGTTTTGAAGTAGGGGATTGGGTATTTTTAAGACTACAACCATTCAAACAGATGTCCCTCAAGCAAGCTAAGAAGGATAATAAAGTATCACCAAAGTATTATGGCCCTTATAAGGTGTTGCAAAATATTGGTACTATGGAATACAAATTGAAGTTGCATGCATCTTCGTGCGTACACCCATTTTTCCACGTTTCATGCTTAAATAAGGTTATAGGTGACAATATCCCAGTTCAAACTATATTGATATAAATTGAAGAGGAAGGAAAAATCATATTGGAGCCTAAATCTCTCATTGACATAAGAATTTTCCAGTTGAGGAATAGATTAATTTCAGAGTATCTCATTAAGTGGAAGAAACTACCAACTGAAGATTCCACATGGGAAGATGATTATTTTATACAAAAGAATTCAGAACTACTCAATTGTTGAGGACAACACTTGCCTGAAGGGGAGGGGCATGTTAATCCCTAAATCGCGGCACATTACCCCTTAATTGGGGCATATTACATTAGTATTGCTATTTTATTTATGTTTGCTTGGGTCCATTAGTTGTAATTGTACCTCCTAGTCTCCTTTATATACCAAGGAAACCTTTTCATTTGGAATCATATTGTATTTGTCAATTCATATGATGTATAAGGAGGTTGTCCCCTCAAAGAGGCTTATTATCTGAATTTCTCTCTTTTTCAAGGCGTTGAGTACTTATTTTGAAGTTTTTATGTTATTTTTATATTTGGTTCTTAACAGGTATGCATGGTGTCCTTTGGATGTTGTCTCTGAAAATTTCATTATAAATGTAAAATGTGACATTATTTTCCATCTATTGTTCCTTATGTGTCCTATACCAAAGGTTCTGATACCATGTAGATAAACAAGGATTCTTTGTGACTCCCAAAAAATGACTGTCATTTGGAAACCTCCAAGACAATAGCACTATTAGGATCAGTAACCAAGTATAATGGAGCTTGGTCCCCTTATCCTATGCTTCTTCATAGTCAATCAAAAATTGGGTCAATAACAATGTCACCTAGTTCATCTGGACACCCTCTACACATCATTTTGTGGTCACTATCACTGTTGTTGGCACTTGATCGTTTTTGCATTTCCTCAAAAAATTACAGGATAAGTATTTCATTGTAAACCTTACCATCAGGTCGCATATGCTAGCGACATCCAAACCATTTTGTCCACAGAATGTATGGAATTTTTCCTTCATGCTCTCAGCGAGAGGTTTCTCATTCTTCTTATCAAAAAATAACAAAGATGGGTCCTCCCGCTGCAACGAAATATAGGTGATGTGCATTAACATATATATATCAATGGATATTGTCCTATCGAACCACATGTGTCCTCAATGCACACAACTTAGGAACATTTTTACACATGCATTGATCTCCTAGATCCATCAAAAATGGGGTATATCAAACAAGTTTAGAATACTTTCTTTCTGCAACCCCATAGCCGACACCTATGGTTCTATGACTATCATATCAGTCTCAACACTAATATATTTCCTCGATAAATTTTTACGTACCAACTCTGGAAACTTATTCTCATTAGTGATGTCGTGGTCTCCATACTTTAACGTGGGTATCAGACCTATCATGTGCCCTTCTACAATTAATCCTTCTAGAATTTGAGGCTCCACGAGTGGATACTTTACGTCCCTCTGTAAATGGACCTGTTGTTTTGATGTATTTCTCAACGTGATATAATACTTGTTGAATCTAGATTCTGAGAATGATCCCTCCTATGTTTTTTCAATTACCAGTGGCATTGCGGGTTGACCGCGCGGTTTCTTTGATATTGATGTTGACGTTGTTGTTTCCTTAGGGGGTGCCATCTTCCTTTGTGACATTGGTCTCAACTTCCAACTTGTTCTGAAACTCAATTTTGACCTTTGTCTCTATAACTTTATCTCTTCAACTCTGTAACTTTGGGTCTCTATGTGAGTTTTGAATGATAATAACCTTCCCCCATTAGTTCTTTTCTTGATTTTATATTGCATTTCCAACTGTAGCTTCCCTTCATGCCTAAATTTTACCTCTACTCCACAAGTGGTTGGAATTCATTACCTTCTTTAATGCTCCATTACTATGTATCTTAGAAGACTTCTCTGTTCAATTATGAAATATGTCAAGATATTTTTCATTTAATGTTACATGGTGCCACTACTTTGTCGACATGTTAACTCTTTATTTCACATCATGTCATGGATTGTATTAAATACTCTTAGCTATCAGCTACACAATCTCATCTCTTTGCACAATATCTTCCTTTTGTGTGATCTCTTCTCTCTGTGAAATCTTTCTTCCTTCGTCTGTTCATTCTTCTTCCTTCTTATTTATCTTCTGCAACATTTTCATGCTTTTTCTCTTGACCTGCTAATTGTAACTTCTTGGACTTCTCCACTTTCAACTTCTTTCCTGAACTATTTTCATACGTTTTCCTATTTTACTTGATTTTTCTTTCTTTTTCTTCCTTTTCTTGCTATGGCAAACTATGATACAAGTTAGTCTATGCAGCACCCTAGCGCACAAAATGAGGGTCATCCCTATACAGTTTTAGCCAACACCCAATGACTATTCCTTCGACGAATTTTCCATCCAACTGTTCTAAGTGAACAACACCTATGTTAGTCACATATCTGATCATGTATGGCCCTAGTTAGTGCATCTTGAAATTTCCTGGGTGCTGTAAGAACTTACTATAATAGAGAAATACTAGATCTCTTGTCTGGAAATTCTTCTAAATTATCTGTCTATCATGCCATTCATTTTCATGTGTCTTCTGTACTTGCTAATAGGACCCTACGATAAATCAATATTCCTCTAACACTAATAAATGTAATAGTATTTCTTCTACTGCACGGGAATCTGTAAGGTCTTTCATCACAACAATGCACAAAATCGGTACAAGAAACTCCATGGGCATGAATGCTTTCTTACCATATGCTAGTCTAAAGGGTTGTTGTCATGTCAACTTCTTGCATGTAGTTCTATAATCCCAAAGAAATACAGGGATAGGTAAATCTCATTCATCCCTTCCTACGTTGCACACCTTGGTCAATACATTCTATAGTATATTATTGAATGCCTCCATGGTTCCATTAGCTTGCGAGTGATATGTTGTTCTCTTCTAATGTTGAATCTAGAACTCCTCTACAAATGTTGTAATTGTGTTGTTCAAAAGGTGAGTCCCATGGTCGGTCATCAATAATTTAGGACACCCAAACCTTGTAACTATATTCTCAAATAAGAATCACACAATTGTCTTTGCACTGCAATATGTAACTGGTTCTTCCTCTGCCCATCTTTTCAAGTGATATGTCATAGTAATTTTGTACTTGGCTCCTGTTCTCCTCGTTTGTGGTTTAATCAGTCCAAGAAAATCAACTTCCCATTTGTCAAATGCATCCAAAGTAACTTGCAGATTCAAAGGCATCTCATCCCTTCGCGACAATATTCCTACTCTATGTAAAAAATCGTAGCTCCGACAATATTCCTTAACGTCCTTATAGAGAGTGGACCACCACATCCCTGCATGTAAGATCTTCTTTGTTGTATCCTTTCCTATATAATGACCTCCTGCAATTGCATCATGGGCCTCTGTGAGGATCATCAATATCTCATTCTCTAGCACACATAGTCAGAGTTCCCATCTACGCCCAACTTGTATAGATTTTTTGTGATCAACTAATAATATTCTTCTTTAACCAAGAGTTTCTTCTTATGTTCTATTGTCATGTTGGATGGAGCCACTCATGTGCTTGAATATTGGACAATTTCTACAAAATGTTCATCTACCATTTGAAATGAGAACAAATTTGCATCTGGTAAACTATCGTTTAAGTTCCTTGTGTCTTCTCCTATCAGTATCTGCGACAAATGGTATGGTATTGCATTCAGTTTCCCTGGATTCACAATAACTTTGAAATAATACTCCTGGAAAAAAAATAACCATTTTCATATTCTCCCTGCCCCCCCAACATTAGCTTCTTCACTATATATATAAGTGCAAAGTGGTATGTATACATCTTGAAATGATACCCCAACAAATAGTGTCTGAACTTCTGCAAGGCATAAACCATTGCTAATTCTTCCCTTTCAGTCGTCGTGTAATTCTTCTCAACAATCGACAACTTCCTTCTAGCAAAATTAATTGGATGATATAACTCTCTTTCTCCAAGTTGGGATAACATTACGCCAATTTCTCTTGACATTGCATCCACATGAATGTGAAATGCTTTTTGCCAGTCCAAGAACACCAGAATGGGCACAGTTACTAACTTTTGTTTCAATACTTTCAGACCCTTCTGATAGTCTTCATTGTTAGAAAAACAGGATCGCAGAGCAATAAAATAAAATAAATGAGGAAATAAAACACAAAAGATACACAATACAATAGAGACACAGATATACGTGGTTCACCCAGTGTGGGCTACGTCCACCACAGAAATTTCCAGGTCCTTCCTTTATTATTATCCAACAAATGAAGGGATACAACCTACAACACACCAGTTGTAACTTCCTCTTTTTTTCTCACAAAATAAAATATTCGCAAAGATACATAGCCACAATACATTTTCTTCATAAAAGAGGGTTGCCTTCTAGGGAAAAAAACCCTAACATAACTTTTACCATTAGATATGTGACCTTATAATGAATGGTCCAGATTTACTGTGAAATTACAATCTACATTTACAAGTAAATATTTCCTTCGGGGGCTTCGCCCCGAACCCCCATAGGGGGGTAGCCCCCCTTGCACTCCCCTGTGTGGAGGAGTGTATCTCTTCTAGGGTGTAAATTGTTCATGGGGTATAAACATGGATGAAAACAAATACCTCCGAATCAGGAAGATAATCAGGCTCTCCAACCAACAATCTCCCACTTGGATATTGATCTCAACAACTCCACTCTTGTTGTATATGCTGGACTATGATCCTTCTTGGACATGGAAAATTTCTCATCTTCACCTTCATGCTTTAATACCAATTAAAACTAAGCAACAACTCAGTTTCTCTTTGGTTACTCCATTTGTTAACATTTCTACAGGATTATGGCTAGTGTGTATCTTTTCCAACTTTAAATTTCCATCTTCCAAGATGGATCGTATGAAATGGTGCCTGAGTTGTATATGCTTAGTCTTCAAATGGAAGGTTGAGTTCTTTGCAAGACAAATGGCACTCTCACTTCAACAGTACAACCTGCTATTCTCCTGCTTCTTTTCCAAATCCTTCATAAACCTCTATAACCATATCATTTCTTTACTAGCCTCTCTAGCAACAACATACTTTGCTTCTGTTGTTGAAAGTGAAACAAACTTTTTCAGTTTCGAAATAAAACTTACTACTTTTCCACCTATTGTAAAAACATACCCTGTGGTGCTCCTCCTTCTATCTTTATCACCTACCATATCTAAATCAAAATATCCCTGTAGAAAAGTGTCTGAATCTCCAAAACATAATGCATGAGTAGCAGTACCTCTCAAATAACTGAGAATTCACTTTACTGCCTCCCAATGTTCTTTATCTGTATTTTTCATATACCTGATCACAACTCCCACTGCATGTGCAATATCTGGTCTTGTGCAAACCATCGCATACATCAAGATGCCAACTGCTGATGAATAAGGGACCTTGGACATGTATTTTATCTCCTCCTGTGTCTTGGGACACATTTCCTTAGTTAATTTGAAATGGGTGGACATATGTGTACTAATTGGTTTTTCATTCTTCATTCTAAACCTTTCCAACACCTTCTCTATATACTCACCTTGAGACAATGTCAATTTGTGATTTTTCATGTCTATTGTTATTCTCATACCAAGGATTTTCTTTGCAATACCCAAATCCTTCATCGCAAATGAATTAGATAATTTATTCTTGAGCACATTTATATCCTACATATTAGACCCTGCAACAAGCATGCCATCTACATACAATAGAAAGATAATATATCTTCCATTTTCTAGACTTTTAAAATAAACACAATGATCAAAATGACATATACTATAACCTTGTTCTGTCATAAACCTATCAAAATTCAAATATCACTGCCTTGGAGATTGCTTTAGGCCATACAAGATCTTCTTCAACCTACATACCAAAGTGTCCTCTCCTTTGACCTTATATCCCTATGGTTGTTGCATATAAATCTCTTCCTCCAAATCCCCATGGAGAAAAGTTTTTCTTACATCTAACTATTCAAGATGCAAATCTTCTACTACCACAAGAATTAAAATAGTCCTATTTGAAGTCATTTTAACAATAAGATAAAATGTTTCATCAAAATCTATACCTTTCTTTTGTGCAAACCCCTTTACAACAAATCTAGCCTTGTACCACTTTTTTCCTCCATCTTCCTCCTTCAAACAGTAAACCCATTTATTCTGTAATTCTTTTTTTTCTGCAAGAAACTGAACCAAATCCAAAGTTTGGTTATTTACCAGGGAATCCATTTCCTCTTTCATTCCTTGTTCCCACTTCTTTTTAGTATCTACCTGCATTGCCTCTTCATAGCATTTTGGTTCACCAGAATCAATCAACAATAAATAATACAATGAAGGAGAGTGTCGTTCAAGGGGTCTACTTAACCCGGTAGATCTTCTAACAACACTTGAAAGAGTTTGAGGTACCTGTTGCTCCTATTGTTGTACATTTTGATTTTCTCATACCTTTGGAATTTATTTTTCAGTGACCTCATCAAGCACTATGTATTTTGGTTTTTCGTTTTCTTATTTCTTTCCCTTCAACTGATCTTTGTACATGACCTTCTCATTGAATATGACATCTCTACTCCTAATGATTTTGTGATTTTCATAATTCAATAAGTGATAACCAAAATCATTAACACCGTATCCAATAAAGGTACACTTCATGGATTTTTCCTCAAGCTTTGTTCTATTTTCTTTATCAATATGGACAAATGCTTCACATCCGAAAGTCTTCAAAAAAGAATAGTTTACCTTTTTACCTGTCCATGCCTCCTCTAGAATTATACCATCCAAAGATATTGAAGGTCCTATGTTTATTAAGTAAAAAAAAATATCTACAACATGTTCCTGGAACTGTAAGGGAAAACCAGCATGAAATCTCACACTCCTTGCACACTCCATGGTTGTCATGTTCATCCTTTCTAACACACCATTTTATTTGGGTGTTCTTGGAACTTTCTTCTCTCCACAAATCCCATAGTATGAACAGTAATAATCAAACTCCTTGCTGCAATATTCACCTCCTTTGTCTGATCTGAGACACTTCAACATTTTTCTTGTCTCATTCTCAACCAAAGCTTTCCATTTCTTAAAGGTATAAAAAACACCAGATTTTTGTTGAATGCAATAAACCCAAGTTTTTCTAGTTGTATCATCAATAGAACTAACATAATAATGAGAGCCACCAAGAGATGATACATGATATGGTAGCCATACATCTGTATGCATAAGATCTAACCTTTCACTCTTCTTTTCTTTTCCTACTCTTCGAAATCTAACTCTCTCATGTTTTCCATAAACACAATGCTCACAGAAATCCAAATAAATTTGTTTAAGATCGGGCAACAAATTTATTTTGTGAAGTATTTTCATCCCCTTCTCACTCATGTGTCAAATCCTATGATGCCACAGTGTTGTATCCACACATATAGAAGCTAAAGATATAGAAGATTCAATATTACCAATACATAAATACAATGTACATACCTTCTCTCCTTTTGTTATCACTAGTGATATTTTGGTGACCTTCGACACTTTATTTTTAAATATGGATATACATCCTTCACTTTCAGTTTCCCTGTCATAATTAGATTTTTCCTTAGATATGGAAGATGTATTACCTCTTTCAACAACCATTGGTTTCCATTCCTTTGATTTATTTTTACCTTTCCCATTCCAACAATTTTTCATGGTGCGTCATCACCCAAATGAACCTGTTCAAAATCACCTTAAACATAATCTAGAAAATGTTTACTATGGGGTGTGGAATGAAATGAAGCCCCAGAATATACTACCCAAGACTCAGAAATGTTATCTACAAAAAGAAACAAAGCATCTTGTAACACATCACCTGTTACATTTTCTTCCTGATTTTTCTCCTCTTGTCCATATCTTTGCTTCTTTGGAGCTCTACAGTCTTTCTTCAGATGTCCTTTCTTTCCACAATTCCATCACTCTATCTTTACGAGTTTGGATTTAGATCTTCCGTTCCTAGAATTCTCATAGTTCCCTGAGCCATTTCCTCTATCCTTTTGTCTTCTCCTGTTCTCCATGTTTAATGCATTACCTGGTGTCTAACCTATGATTTTCCATCGCATTTCCTCACTAAGGATAACACCAACAACATCATCAAATTTTAAAGTGTTTGAACCATAGAAAGAGTTATTTAGATCCATGACCAAGTCGTTATATCTTTCTGGCAATGAGCACAAGATTATAAGAGCCCTAACCTCATCATCAAAGTCCACTTTTACCGAACTTAGCTTATTAGTAACCGTATTAAATTTATTTAAATGATCTACAAAAAACCCACCTTTTGACATATTCATATTAAATAATCTCTTCATTAGGAATACCTTATTGGACACTGAGGGTTTTTCATACAGTTTAGCTAATGCGTCAATAGATCCTTCGTTATCTTTTCTTTCTAAGTATTGAACTCCATCGATGCTGCCAAGATCAACTGTATCGTTCCTAGTGCCTTTATTTCAAGAACCTCCCATTCTTCATCCATCATGGTCATCGAATTCTTTTCTATTCCACCCAATGGTAGGAATATATTCTTTTGATATAAATAACCTTCCATCTACGTCTTCCATAACTGGTAGTTTTGGCCATTAAATTGATCGACCCTAAACTTTCCATCTTCTGCCATTGCTCCCACTCGAACCCAGAACCCTCTTTCTCTGTAAATTACCTTTCGCTCTGATACCAGTTGTTAGAAAAATAGGATTGCAGAGAAATAAAATAAAAAAAATGTAGAAATAAAACATAGAAGATAGAGAATACAATAGAGACACAAATATACGCAGTTCACCCAGTGTGGACTACGTCCACCAGAGAAATTGTCAGGTCCTTCCTTTATTATTATCCAACAAATGAAGGGATACAACCTACAACACACCCATTGTAACTTCCTCTTCTTTCTCTCACGGTCTCCTCTCATAGAATACAATATTCGAAATGATACATAGCCGCAATAAATTTCCCTCATAAAAGAGGGTTTCCTTCTAGGGAAAAAAAACCTAACGTAACTTCTACCATTAGATCTATGACCTTATAATGAATGGTGGAAATTTACTGTGAAATTACAATA
>JASDQU010109116.1:152506-170758 GCA_032191745.1 Picea mariana
CTGTGAAATGACAAGTTTAAATTAGGACTTAAATTCATTTTAGTAAATTAATTAATAAGTATTAAACCCACTTTGATTCTTTCGGGGTTTCGGGGGTCGTGTTGACAAAAGGTATATCATCGATGAACCCCGAATCCCGAAATCGTGATATGATTAACTTAAGCCTTAAACTTTCATATTAGTGAATTAATTAATCAGGATTAAATTAGACTAAACACAGACTATGAGTCGGGACTTCGCGTTTCGGGATTTTGGGAATCATGTTGAAAAGAGGTATGTTATCGATGAACCCGATATCCCGAAATTGCGATACGATTAACATAGTCTTTAATAATTAGTAACTTCCATATTTTAGGAAATCGGGGATCAGGATTCCACGATTGGAAATGCATTAAAACATATGTTCTCAGTAAACCCCGAATTCCGAAAAAAAGTTTAAAGGTTAATCTTAACTCCTTTAGGGTTTAAAATTTTCGTGATTTAAGAAATAATTTTACAGAAAGCACGTCAGGACTTTTATAACATTTTTGTTTTTTTGTCTTTTATTATTTAAAGAATGAAGCTTGTTGGAATTTCAGTACCGGCCTTTTGGAAATGATAGCGAGGGTTATGCTTCATGAAAAGTCAAAACCCAAAAAATGAAGGTTTTAGTTTTGAAGATAAAAAATTTAATATATGTTTCAACACCTGGGATAATTGCAAACAATTAATTATGTGCCTAATAACTAGAAAACACTCCTGTACCACCTACCTTCCTTACACTCTAAAACTGTCAATGAGAAGTATACATAATTCTAAATATTTTGAGTAATATAATAAAAATGAAGTATCGGGAAGTACAAGTAAACCCGTCGGGGTACTGAACAGGCCTGCTGGCAGCAGGGCCATGCTTGTATGGTACTAAGGTAAGCCCGTCGAGGTACTGAACAGGCCTGCTGGCAGCAGGGCTATGCCGGATAAAGGGAGTTGAAAAAAATAAAGTGGCACACTTAAAACTGAACATAAACCCTTGGGTATCATTCTGAAGCAATCATTATAAAATCAAGGCTAGGAGATGACCTTTATATCTCTCAGATGATGTTCTTAAGAACCTTCAAGTATCCACTTTAGAGTTCTATCTTTAAAATAAATAGGTTTGCATGAGAAGTGGGACCCTCATTATATGTAATTCACCTTACCTAAACAAGAAGAGCTTCATCTCTACAAACTTGGATAAGAAACTAGTTAATCATCTTCGGGTGTATTCTTTTATGTGTTCCTCTCTTCAAATGATATCTAAATTAAGCTTATATCACTTTTGTTTTAAAGGTAATCTAGCCAAGGGGGCCTATTAGTCAAAGTCATTATGAAAACTCTTGGCCACTATCCTATAATCATATTAGAGTCGCATCCAACCCTTTATCCTAACTTTGATCGAAAACATATTGGATAAGACTTAACTTCAGGGAATGCTTGATCGAGTATCATCAATTGTGAAACTTTGAAGATTATTGTTGCATGAGGACATGCAATGACTTAAGAATGGGGGAATGTTGAGTCTCAGTATTGACACTTCTATTACCTTATATTATCTATGTCTGAGTCAATTTTACCTATGATATGTGTATCTAATTCATTGTTTCATCCATAAATACAATTAATGACCTTGATCATGTGCATAAAGAGGTAATTTATGGTTAAGGCATGATTTGTTTAATTTTATTGAGTTAATTTGATTAAATGTTTGATTATGTATGATCCTAATCAGTTTGACTCTTAAGCAGCATGATCCGGTACTCGGTCTATTCCGGTACCAAGGCTCCACCTATTCTGGTACCAACCTGTGCTAATTCGGTACTAGACATAATCCGAAATTTTGGAAAGATTCTAGAGAAAAATCGCGTACATGGGTTTTGTCCAGAATGACGTTTTCATGCGGAATATGTGACAGAATTCACCCATCTCGCACGTGTGGAACTCCAGCTCAGGGGGAATGATTCTGCCAAAATAGCAACAAAACTCAAACTACCAACTTGTGCCTCGATTTTCATGCACATGGGAGTATATGTTTCAAAACAGAAAAATGAGTTTTTATGAATATCATCCAGCTATAGAACCCAGAAACCATTTTCAATATTTATAATTGGTTGGAAAGATATGGGTGGATCCATAACTCGAATCTGCCCAAATTGCAATAAAACCTGGATTTTTGAGGATTTTATCTAAAATTGTAGATTTGAAATCTGAGCATTGGGATTCGGTCTCATCCACTTCTCAATGATTATTCATGTATAAATAAGCCTCATATGGCTATGAGAAAGATCCATTAGTTTCATGAATGTTTTGTAAAGGAGAAATTTATTCTTGTGAGAAAGCTTTGAGTTGCTAGCCATGTAAAAACAGAGTTTTTGATCTCAATGAAGAATTGATTGTTGCTAAAGCATTGGACACCATCTCCATTTGATCTAAGTATTTTTAGTAGCACTAACCTTCTAGGAAGGGCCCCTCGGAGTGGTAAGGTTTGCTATATTTTATTTTCTTTGTATATTAGCATTACGTTTAGTTTCTTTTCTTCTTGCATTATTGTTTAGTTTTAAAGTCATATATTGTGTATGTGCATTCTGTAATTAATTTGTATTCTACAAATCGATTCTTAATAGATAAAACTCAAATCTACACCCTCTCACTCAAGGCATTGGTACATTGCATTTGATTGAGGACAAAGTTTGAGTTTAGATCTCATTTCCTTTTACCTAGTTTTTATCCATTTGATTATCTTTTTAATCACTCTTGGAATACATTGAAGGATAGGGAACTTAAGTAAGATACTCAGGATTAATCACACGAACATCACCCTGAGTGCATGAGGGACTGTGATCTAAGCCTTTATAGCACTAAGTTATTCATGTGTCTCAATGATGAATCCTTAGTGTTAATTTTCTGCAGTGTGGGTTTAAAGATTGTTTTGTCGGCTTTAAATTAGGCTAGACTGGACTTTGATCTTTCGTTTCCTATGCCTACACCTCGAAGCTTACGAGCCCCAATTGATAATTAAATGTGGGAATTAATAGTGCATATATTTAGCCCCAACACTTATTAACATTCTCCATTGCATTATTTGTACATATTTTCTTGATATAAACAGAGGACTACATCTCAACAAAAGCAATGAAGGTATTATAGACAACAAAGACCTTGTTGTTGTACTTAAGAAAGTACACCCAAGAGTGATGTGAGAGGTCATCAATAAATGTGAGTTCATATTGATATGATATCGGTATGTACCAAATCAAGAGGTTTGGTATCACCCAAGGCCTTACCATTGGGGAAAATATATTGACATTGTTTACCAAGACCACAACCATGACAAACTTGATTAGTGCAAGGTACTTTAGGAAGATCAAGCACAAAATTTTGTGTTCTCAATTGTTGCAAATACATGTAATTTAGATGCATGAGTCTTTCATGTCATAGTTTAATCAAAGAAACAACACATTGAACGAAAGAGGAAGCTAAAGAATGATCAAAACTAACAAACTTATACAACTGATAACTATGGTCGACTCTCCTAGAAGCAACACCAACTTCTAGATTGTGTATTTATGTAATGGCCACATCATGAGGGAAACATTCCACTATCTTCCCATCACCAAAATGGAAAACATGATAAATAGAAGGTATATTACAAGAAATTTTAGGAACAAGAAGAACATCACTGAGGCAACAATTAGCTAACTACACATTGTTTGATCCTAAAAAATCAAACTATTAAGAGTTTCTACTTGTAGTATTTGAAATTATGTTATCAAATGTGGAATAAAGTATCTCATGAGAATAGGTCATATGATGTGAGGTTCTAGAATAAAGTATCCATTTTTCTAAATATGCATATAAATATTTAATAGACAATGCTTTCCCTTTACTAATTGAAGAGGTTTTGGGCACTATTTTTTTATGGCTACATGTATTTATTCAATGATTCTATTTTCTTCCAACATTTAGATTCCTCATGCCCATGTATTCCATAAAATCTATAGGTCACACTTGAGGTTTTGTTTGTCTTGGAGTAAGATGCACTACACAAGGAAGACGGAGGAGCAAACGATTTTGATTTCTATTGAGTATATTGGAGGTTGACTCACTAGCTTGAGAAAAATATGTCTTCTATTCATGTTGAGTATCATACTTATCTTCATAGGTTTGAGACCCAATATCCCAAGTCTTAAATCCAGAAAGAACCTCTAATTGCATAAGCTCATATTTCTCCCTTGTAATATGCTCATAGAAAACATCAAAAGAGGGAATTTTAAGATATAATACAAGTGCATCCATAATGGAATAAAAGGTAGAATGCATTTTATATTAGATATATTTAGGAAAATGCACACATTATCTATTTTTGGTTTCCAAAAGTTTTTTGTTGTGCCAGTAATAACTTGAATTTTGCAAGAAAATCTTCAATGGAAGATTTCTTATCAAGTACAAGGGATGACAATTTAGCTTCCAACCACAATGCTCAAAATTCATTGACTTTTCCAAATAGTGAATCCAACTTGTCCCAACTTTGTTTTGGTATTTTTCATTCAACAATGTGAAATAGGAAACTAACAAAAACATGTAGTATAATTAATCACATGGCTTCATGGAGTTTGTTCTTGTAGGAAAATATTTCAATTTCCTTGGTAAATATAGGTGGAGATTCACTCGACATTTCCCATTGACATTTATATTTCATAAGTTGTTGCATCTTTACTTTTTAGGTGTGATAATTATGTGGTTAAGAGGTCAACAACCCTATATAACGCAACCATTTTATCAACTAAAGACACCAAGGTCATGGAAACTGTGTCTCACAATCTCAAAATTGCATTGAAAATGTAGAAAACAAAAACCCTAAACATAAAAGACCATATATGAAGGGTGTTTGATATAAAAATTGATCAAAAATATATATTTCTACAAAACATGATACCAGGGAAACTATATCTGCCTATGGAGAAGGGAAAATCTAAAGAAGTGCCACATATGTTTGTTTTTGAGAGCATCCTAGCAAGGGAAAGGAGCCAAAATCTATATCAATCACTAAAGAAAATGAAACAATCAACTTGTTTATTGATCATCTACTTTAGGTATAGATTGTTATACATAGGAGGTTAGAACTCTATCAATTGTACATGAGTAGGAGGTTGCATTGTTTGTCCATGTGATGAAGAGAGACAGATCAAAATTGAAACCACAATTCATGATCTAAATTAGCAATGAGAGGCTTGCATGATTCTTCTTGACTCAATCTATAAACTCTATACAACACAATTTACAATACCTAATCGTGCCTCCCTCACATACCAATGAAATCCTCTAAACTAGCAATTTAGTTTCCTTCAACGTGGGAAATTATGGCTTCCAAATGGGTAATCTAGTTTTGAAAATGCCAAGCCATTTATACTCAACTAATTTTCTCTATAATGAATTATTTTAAACCACAACTTATATTTGTAATGAAGAATTGTGTGCAGACTTCAATGTGAGAGAGGAAGCATGCATATATGAGATCTAGAAAGGCACAAATGCTAGCAAAAGACTAGTAAGAAAAATCAAATCCCATCAATCTCTCTGAAAAATGAGAAGCGATTTGCAGCGCTGCAGACTGATACCATAAAAATGTTGGAAAACAACATCATAGAAGAAGGAAACCATTGCAACACCAAAAAAACCTTCCCTTAGAGAAAAAAAAAAGTGACAAACACGTGATTCTATAAGATTTGTTATATTGAAATACCAAACAAATCCCTAACAAAATAGAACAAGGTTGCACGATAGCATATATCGACCGCTATGTAAGAATCCATAACAACTTGGTGATGCAAAACATGTCCTATAATAGTCAAGATGCTCTCTTTCATTAGTTTGCTTGGTTGTTGGGTCTATTAAATATATTAGTCTTCAATAGCTATAATATATTAGTCTTATAATTAATATATTACAATATATATTATAGGCAAACATTTCATAGGTATATTGGACATCTTGTGCAGGTATATAGTAATAGTGCATAACAGTGTTACCTGCCCCAGTTCGAAAATAGTTAAGCAAGCTCCGGAGTTTGCAACAATCAACAGAAGTTGTTGCATAAGTCGTTGTGTAATACATGGGTCGTGATGAAAGGTGAAGGGCCTTTAATAATTTAAAACGATCGATATTATTATAAGAATATATACATACAATATTAAATTTGACTTATTTATAATGTAAGACCATTACTAAGTTGGAATCAATATTAATGTTTGTAAATTCCCTTTTTCGATAAGACATCACCTTGCGTTTTAAAAATACATTAAAAATAATATTATAATATAATCTCTCTCTCTTTTTTAGGTCGGAGTGGGGTTAATTTCATGGATTACATTATATAAGTAAGCCAAGACTTCTAAAACACGAGCTGCATTGCATCTTAGTCACGAAACAAAAATCGATAAAGAAAAGAAAAAAATAAATATGAAGCATTATATGGTTTCCACATATTCAAATAAAATTGACGCATAAGCCTATCAAAAAGTTTTTTCGAGCATGATTTAATATATTAATTCGAGGATATCGGTGGCTAGGTTTTTCGAGCATGGTTTAATGTATTAATTGGAGGATCTTGGTTTTTCGAGCATGATTTAATATATTAATTTTAGGATCTCGATGGAGAGGTTTTTTGAGCATCATTTAATGTATTAATTGGAGGATCTTCATGGCAATTTGTTTGTCATTTTTATTTTCAACAAGCATAATGAATTGAAATGAATACAAACAACAATTGTGTCCAGGTATATGATGGATGTAAGTGTACAATTTGTTTTGTTTTGTTCAGAATTAGAAATAGCATTGACTGTAAGAGTAACATAAGTATAAATAAACAACATTACATGGATGAAAAACATTCCACGAAAAATGGATGGAGTAGAATAAAAATTATTTCGAATGGTCTTTATTTCAACATTATTCCAAGSAGAAAATTTAGTAAAAATTGAGATGTTAGCATATTCCTCCAAAATTCAAGTTCTGGGTAATCAAGTAATCCAAAAAAATTTAAAATATTGTAACACCTTGAACTAACTATGCCTCCTATATATTTTTTTTTCTTTGGTGAAGAATTTTGCATTATGTAGATAATATTCTGAAATGAAAATTCCATTTTGATGCTACTATAACTTCCTTTCTTCCTTTAGGTGAAAACAATAATACAATTTATAGTAAATATGTCAAACTAGTAGATGGTTGGAACGAGTGTTAATGACTACAGCCTTGAACCTTTTATTAGAAGGATGACCTGAATTTTATCAGAATTTTCGGACAAAACCACCAAATACAAGCAAAGCATTCATTTGAATTGTTGATAGGCAGAGAATGTATGCCCAAATTCCTAATTTGTCGGGGAGACATTATACATGGTTAGAGTTCTTTCATTGCTTATGGTGACTTTGAATGACAAACTTTGTCCATTGAGATACAAATTTCTTTTCCAATTCACTCCCCAATTCCTCTATATATATTTCCACCCGGTCTCGAAGTGTTTTATCCATGTCTCCTCTCCCTCCAACATTTCTAATCAAAACCAGCTTGAAGTAATCGCATCCATTTATTGTGAGTCGTATTTCTCCATTCTTGCATGGAACCTTGCACTGATTCCATCAACAAAGTTGTGTTAAAATTCAATCAATCCAAATAGAATGGTAGTTTGCTAAAATAGATACAAGAATAACTTTCTCTTATGGGTGATTATGGATAAATTATTAGGAATATCCACCATTAACACTCTTTCAGTTTTTCCTTGGAACTATTAGGTCAAATAGGTAATGGTCGCTTCCCCTATTAATATATGGTTAGATTACATGCTCTATGTGTATGTGGATGTTAGGCTTCTTTGGGTTGATTCACATCTATACTCCCTGGTTTCATAGGTCTTGGAATGAGCCTTCCTGTCGGACTAAATGACGTATTGTTTGGAGCACTTGTCTCACTTCCACTTCTCCCCGTGCTTTTAGCAGAAATGCTTCTTGATGTCAGTGAGATCTCCCATTTCCCTAATAGGAACATGGTGCACGAAGGTAAATTCTCTTCCTCATATCTAGGCCAAGCTTGTTCTTTGTTTCATATTCCATGGCAGGTTATACCCTCTCTTGTACAGTTCCATATTTTGATCTTGCTGGAACCCTTTGTTGTAGACCTCAAAGTCGATCCATCAAAAGAATACTGCACACACTTGGAAAGAAATGTGGTGTAAGTTTATATTATTTAGATCATGGAATTAGGTGGATAAGAATAGAGAGGGATACATGCAGGAATCCACAATGACATTGGGAGCTTCGAGGAGGCAGAGAAGCCGAGGAAAGAGGGTCTGGTTTGATATCGGTAGTGGAAGAAGAATCTCAGTGGAATCAACTATAATGCAAGGAGTTTAATTCATCTGAAACCACTCACAGGAAGAATCAGGTGTAGGAGCAAGTGCGAGTGCATGGCACCAGATCAATTTGATTCATGTAAAACTATTATAAAAAAACCTCGACTACACCCCCACAATAACCCATCCACCCGGATTTTCATTTATGAACCACCACCATCTATGCAATAATGGGTTCATTTTATTAACCAATAATATGTTCGAAAAATGTTATAGAATAATTCTAAAAATCCAAAAAAAATGTTTGTAGTGTTTCACCTTAGAAAAACCTCGTGAATTTTTGGTCAATTGATGGATTAATATGCAGTCAAATACATATCCATTTTTATATACTATGATGTTTCCACGGAAGGTATAATAAGTCCATTTAAGAAGTTCAACAAAAGGCACGAGGAACTATTATATTATTTCATTGGATTAGCCCATAGTGATGTTGTGGACCGGAAAAAATCATCTGCATCCTTTTAGGAATATCCATCATCATGCCACAGACAAGTGGCATGTATTCTTATGTGCATGTAATTCACACTTGGCATGAGAAGCAATGACGAGATGTATATTTAAAAGGGACTTGAAAGTGCTTCAATACTCTAAATACTACACATTTTGCATAGTTTCACAGTAGATTGATGTAAAGTGCAGCTGATATCTTTACATGGTAGGATCGAGAGTATCGATCACATGGCATAATCAAGAAATATATATATTGTATGTATTAAACTTATAGAGGCTACATAAATATAAAATATGTAAATATATATTTAAGAGAAGTATTACAAATTTAAATATGTTTTTTTAGCACATTTAAAAATATACATTTTATTGAAATTATCTATAATAAAAGTATGCTTGGATGGTCTGTTAGTGACGAGATAGGGGCACATTCGAGCCCTTCCCGAGATCAATGTTAAAGGAAACGTGGTCAATGATGTGTTAAGACACACAGTGTGTCATCATAGTCTTTAACTTGGATATGAGGGTGGGCTCGTGCAACAAATTACAGTAGACTTGGGATAATGTCCAAGCCTTAAATCCTCTGTACTTACTCATGATGATGGATACTACCAATATTAATGGAAATCAATCCAATGTGAGTGAGGATAGTTTCATTATGCAGTTATTTGTGTAACACCTCTCCATGAGGTACTATGAAATAATATTTTCTAACTTAAACATATGCATTAAGTGTAAACAATATTTTTTTCTTTGATAAATGGAATAAACTACAATACATTCATAACTTTTTTTACAAAAAAAATTCAATGCTAAATATTTCAAATTTGAATCTAAATATATGAATCTAAATAAGAGGATGAGATAAATAAGAAGTTGAATTTACGATTAAAATATTTAAATAGAAATATAACAAATATAACAAGTGAAATACCTCCTCCCTAGTTTTTTGAATATGACCATTTGCAATGTAGTCATGCTAGCAATAGGAATATGCTTCCAAGCATTTGTTTCTCTTTCACTTTCCCAGAGGGAAACAACGGAATCCTCCTAGCCAACTAGGAGCCTAGACTTCTTCCTAGCTCCAAGAAATATTTCAGTTTCCTTCGTACCCGTGACTCCAAGAACAACAAAGCACATATGCTCCAAGAAGACTCACAAGAATTATGTCTTCCAAACCCTCCCCAACCTCTCAACCCCCTCTCCTATTTATCAAGTTTCCATACACCCTTCCCTAAGTCTCGTTAACCACCCTCATTAATAGCCATCAACCTCCATTATCTATATTTTTGGGGGAAAGTTTAAATAAAATTAAAATATAAATGATTTGCATAAATAACAATAAATAAAATGCAAAGTTTTTCTTCTCATGCTAACTTATAAGTGCATTTTGACAATTTTCCAAAATGAGCATGAAAACCCACCATACTCATTTAATTCATCATACCAACCATCAATCAAGACAAAGAAGATATTTAATGCTACTAGATATTTTTGTAGGCAATATAATTTACAAATTCATTAAACCATTCAATTAAATACCTAATAATCTAGTTTAATAATTAATGCATTAATTAATTTTACTAGAGTACATGTGTATGGTATGTGTGCATAGCTAGAGGACACATAGCATGTGCATGTGCTAATGATAGTCAATCATTGCATCTAGTGCATAGTTCATGTATGATCACACCAAGGCATGGAGGACAACAGATGCATCATTCAGTAACATTAACTAACAAAAATACAATAATTCATACATAATTGATCCTTACACTTAAAATGTATAAAAAAAAAGAAAAAAAATGAATGTTTTAGAACCAAGTGAGAAATAAGAGTGGCACATCTAATTCCCAAGCAAGAATATCAACTAACACTAGATCATCCTTCCTTCCTAACCTACTTCCATCTTACAGCCTATCCTTTCCTCTACTGGACTAAGACGGAGCATCAACTATATTGACCTAACTCTATATAGAACCTGCAAGTGGAAGTGTCATACATATTGACCAAGCTTCCCCAGTAAGAAAATAGAAATCACCATCACACGTCTAGGGGAGCATGACTTCACACATCCCTCCCACAACTCTAGATTTTAGAGGATAAATGACGATAAATACCTCCACCCCTCCTGATAGGACTAGGTTCAACATCATATATCAAGCCATATTGTGCAACTACTATTCTTAGATTCACGTCATCAAACAATGTCCACTCTAGGCAAGTTCTGTGTCCTGTCAAAACCACACTTACCACAAATCATAACAATGTTTTGAATCATAAATTAAAGAATAAGTGCAACTTATAGCATACAATATGTTCTTGATTTCTACGACATCCAAGTTACCTCAGTAGTACAGACCTTTGGCTATCACATAGCTCATCAACATATAGGTTAGTTCACTAATAACTCATATCCATGCATATACATCACAATTTCATATAAGAATCCATATCACTATTGTGTTCAATTAAGAAATGTATGTTTATTTTTATCATGTCCCACATCTGTTATACATTCACAACATAACTCGAAATGGTATCCACATGCCTAACTTCCACATTTTTACTTATATGTTTAAGCAAATCAAAGAGTTGTCATCATCATGAGCATATGACAGTAAAAATAATATTAGACAACACATAATTAGGTCCTTATGTACATATATTTCTCAAATATCTATCCCAATCTAACTGAGCTCAAACAAATGTTAATAATTGAATTTTTAAGATGAGTAAACAACGATTTTCTAAGTGCCCAATGCCAAGATATGGGGCATTACATACACCCACCCTTCGAGAAACTTCGTCCCAAAGCTATGGCCATTCTCAATATAGGAAAAACAATCATGACACAACTTCCATGTGTTATTTTTTTTTAAAGCAAACTACATACTATATTGGTCGCATTGCACCTTCACTAGATTTATAACATGTTGAGTCTATTGATATGTTGATTGCGACTACCATTATTTAGCATACACCTTACTATGTCTCGACTCTATTTTATTACCACTAGTAATTAAATTAATGAAAAGAAACACTTCTCTTATATTTATTCATCCTAAGTTCCATATGGCACCCCCGTATTTAAAGTATATTCTATTGATTTGACTGCCCATTAGAACCTTAGTTCATCATCAATTCTGTAGTTAGTTTCCTCTTATTTTGAGTTTGATATAAAATTCATTAATTCATACATACAATCCCACCTAGAATATATTGATAATTATAAACAATCATTATTGACTCTAATTATCATTCTAGCCTGACAATACATATGCCATCACTCATAAGGTTGACACACAAAAAACATTTGTGTTTAGGAACATTAACTAAGATACTTCTAATTGATTTTCATTAGATGTTGTCAATTCATGGTTTGTTTTTCCATTGCCCTCAATCTCACTTTTCTTTTGAGTCACAAAAATTAGATTTTGACCAAGTCAAATGTAGAGTTTAGGATTCTCTTCATCATAGTTGAGGAAATTCATTCTTTCTATCAACAATTCACTATTCCAAGTGTCCCTATATGTAAAGAGCGCCATGTGGACAAGTCGGATAGTGAACATTTATATATCAAGTATATGTTTATTATAAGGTTCCATTCCAAAATCAAGGGACACCCCTTCTTCACAAAGCATTCTCTCCAAAGCACATCAACCCCTTTCATTGGCGCTCTCTTCATATTTGATATTCAAGCATATTCAAAATCTTAGACACATCTTCCACACATTTTCATCTTTAATCTGTTTTTTCATCAACTGGCATATATTAAGGTACTTATCACTCCTCTTACTAATGTTACTGATCCTCCAAAAGATATACTTGAACTCCACTACTTTGGTACAACTAAGTAAAAATAAACAATTAAGCATGATTTGATTTAACATCACATTGGCCTATAGGAACTAGTCCATATACCATATCACACATTATGATATAAATAAAAATATTTTCATGATGTTTCCCTTAACATTCTAAACTCAAGTTATAGGTTCACAACATAAGCCCACTTATAGTATTCTTTTGAATGTTCGTATGAACGTAGAACTAAGCATAAACACCCAATATAGTGTTATGTTGTCAATATCACCATACTAACCTAGATAATTGATTAAATACAATACACAATTGTTTCATGGAACTACAATATTTATAAGTTCAATCCTCTTTCCCACTCACACATATGTTTAGAAGCAACCCAAAGTGCATAAGCTATCTCCTAAGCTAGCTAAAATTTCAATGGCACACCACACCAAATTCTTCATTAACTATGTAATCTTTTCTAGTCAATGGTAAATTGCCATATGACCTTCCCTCTCAGGAGAATAAGAATCAATTGAAAATTCATAAATCTCCTCACATGCAAATCATATAACACACAAAATTAGGAGTATGGCCCATCGCTAGTTTCCACTCCTAACATAAACACTATGGAAAAATTTAAAGTTTCTTGACCTCCTCTTGAAGCCGACCTCTTGTTAACTCACAATTTTCCACTCCTCTCCTTCTTGCAATGATGATGTCTCATTTGTTCTTAGCATTGCTAACGTTATATCCTCTCTAGGCATTACCATACAAGCCATAGTTATGACTATGTTTTCGAAATCAAGTTTACTCATGCCATCCTCCCACTTAATTACTAAATGGAGGATGACATCTAAACCATACATCATCTATGTTTCCCATGTCAAAAAATAATTTTCTAGGATACCAAATTTGTTTCACTACATCACCCCAAACCTTTAAACATGTCAAGTTGGACTAGAATGGCTAAAACAAGTTTAATTAAAATGTAAACTTGAAATTTTGTATTCTACATTCTAAGAACTCAATTCGACATTATTCATTGTAGGAGTTAAATAATGATACATAGTTTTTTTTATTGCTCACATGTTATGTACTTTTACAATGCTTTGAATGCATTGAAACTCATCACGAGACCCACTCTCATTGTGGCTTGGCTTAAATGTCATTTTTTTAAGGGGGGGTCGTTGTCAATTAAAAAAATTAATTAGGGTTTAGGTGATCTTCTTTATGTCTCTATGGTTTCAATTCCACTGAATAGTCTTATAATGTGATGGAATTAAACTCGTAATGCCACATTATTTTCCATAACAAGATAGATAAACAAGTTATAGAAATAACTATGCAACACCACACATCACAACTTAAAATATAAATCTATATTTATATATATATATGATATATGATTTATTTTAATTGACGTCACAATGTTCTCTCTTGGTACCACTTTTCTCTTCTTTCTCACACATGATTAAGTGGGGCTCCCCACCCATCCTCATGACTAGGATTGGAATTCGAATTAATTATACAAATCTAAATTGATACATTAAAATATAATTTAAATATAAAGTAACCAAATTTGAAGACTTGTTTGTGTTTTATGACAATTAATATAAAATGTTGAGCTTATTTGATTGTTAACATTTTAAGTGTCAATCCATCTAAATGAATCATGACCACACATCATATGGGTGAACTACATTTTTATCTCCTTTATAATGTAATCTCATGAAAATACACTAGGCTCACTAGACTTACATATAAATTCCATCTCTTTCTTATTTCACACATAAATTTTTCATTTTGAAATGTATAATAAATATTAAAATTATATTTTCCTTAATTTAATAAGAATGATTAATAAATTAATAAAAATGATTAAAAAATGAAATAAATATCAATTATTTGTTTATTTTATACCATAGTTGGATATAAATGCTCATCATTATATATATATATATATATATATATATATATATATATATATATATATAATTTAGACATTCTAATTTTTACTTACGAATATCATAATATAACATAATTCAAAGTCAAATTTTACTATGGATATCTTTTTTTCTAGAGTTCTTACTATCATATATCATTGAATATCATGCCCACGTGGAAAAAAACCCACACGTGAAGATATTGAGTTTTATTAATGTATGTAGTTTTCAATGCTTAGAT
The DNA here is from genome assembly GCA_032191745.1 of Picea mariana. Classification (NCBI taxonomy): domain Eukaryota; kingdom Viridiplantae; phylum Streptophyta; class Pinopsida; order Pinales; family Pinaceae; genus Picea; species Picea mariana. Next base: position 167,379 of record JASDQU010109116.1, read on the forward strand.
TGTTATAATTTACATTTTGCAAGCTTGTTTACACATGGATATTTTGCATTGGTAGAATATGAGGCTATTAAACGTGCATACTTGAGTTCTTTGCCTATTGAAACGACACTTCATCCATCGAAATCATTCAAGGTATGTGATATCAATTTCTTTTTTAATTCTTTCCTTCAATTGAAAAAACAAATTATCCAGTCTATAATGACAAGCTGAAAGACAAAATACAGGTGGAGCATGAATGGTCAAAACCAGCGATGAAGCCATACAATATTTTCATTTTTTTACATGGTTCATATACATTTCGTGATTTGGGGCCTGTTATCGCACAATTGTACTTTGATCAAAGGAAAGGTTAATGGAAAGGAAAATTGGCGTAACAAAGGTTATCATATCATTGTCACCTCAATAGGATGCCTCTTCCTATTTATGGCCCAGGGGAGATGTCCCCGGTGACCTAGGGGTTTGAGAAGGAAAGGATGAGATGTCTATGAAAATGTTCCCTCTCACAAGTCACACTTTTTTGAAATTCTTGAGGCTTCAACCAATGAAGTAGTGAAGTATCAAGATGTACCTTCTCGGAACAAAGCAACAAGAAAATATATCTTTTGCAAGTACAACTTGTTGTTAGTACTTCATAAAACCACAAACTCTATCAATAAAAGAAATGGCTGATATAATGGTGAAGCAAACAAAAATTTGTAGCAGCAATATTTATAAGACAATAGTTTCACAATAAGTGCCTTAAAATGGCTTCACAATGACCAAGAGTAATCACTCATTAACATCAAAATACTAGCATTTGTCAAAAGCAAGTAAGGCAGTGCATTAATCAACTTTTTCAATTGCTTTTAGATGCCTTTAGTGTTGCAATACATGGTTGTAGTTTACTTTAGTAACAACAACAACTAAGTTAGTATATTAGGATATTCTAATGTTAGGAGTGGTTAGTAGAGAGCTTAAGGTATAGGTTTTGATAGTGGTTTTGGTCAATCACTCAATAACAAGTCTTAGATTAATGCCTTTAGGGAAAAAGGAGTCTTTTAGATAGTAGAAAATCTTGAAGGAAAAGATGATAGTAAGAGAACCAAAGACAAGAGAGGTCAATAGTTGAAGTGTTGGTAACCCAAGGCTTCAACTACCAAACGCTAGGGGGGAAATAGCTACTAGGAAGTAGGTAACCATAGGCCCTAGTATTTTTCCTCCTTGTTTAGCTCAAGGATGAAGTAAATGATGGCTTAGATGAAGATAAATGTGCTACGGTGTCGCAATGGCAAGGCCCTTAGCAAAACCTTCAAGAAAATTTGCTTCTTAGAAAAATCTAATAGGTGAAAGATATTAAGGCAAGGACAATAACATGTGCTTAGCCTCCTAGGGTTTTAACCTAGCAATTTCATAATCTTAATGTAAATGAAAGATACACATAACTATAACCATTAAAAGAAGAAGAATTGCAAAAATCTTACTTACATTCAGCAAGAATCATCTAGCAAATACTCTAGTTGAACACTTCCACCAAGAAAATTGCCAAAATAGTCCAAAACAAGCCTCCTTCAAGAAGTGCACACTAAATTTCAGTCATGTAACCCCAAATAGGCGCAAATTTCAGACCTCACACTTGTGTGAGTGAAAGATGATGAAAAATACAAGGGCAAAACCCCTTATTTATACAGTTTCAATGATCGGAATTAAGTCAAAAAGGCCGACATGGCCAATTTACATGTAATATCTAGTTTTTACATTAAATGACATAATAAAACCCTAAATCAAGCAGAAAAGGTGACGTCGTGACATTTTAGGGTGACATTAGGCCTTATTAGGGAAACATTGGCCTCCAGGAGCAAAACATTAGGCCTTTGGATCAAACCACATGTGCCACTTGGCACACAACTACCTCCAAAGTATCCAAAATATTTGGTGATGTCATGGGTCACATGGGTGACGTCATGGTCCTTTCAATGCCTACACCATAGTGAGAATGGAAATACACCCCTGGGTCCAGGCCTGCCAGGCTGTCTCTGGTGGAACGTCCTCCTCTCTCTCTGGTGCAAACCTCTGATCTGTCTCTACCCTCGGTTGGAGTCTCAACATCCATCTGGTGGGATTTTATCCCTATGGAGGTTTGAACTAATCATCTCCCCATGTGTATCTGTCCATCAGGTGTGGCCCTGCAACAACAACAAGTACGCCCTCCATGGGCGCACAAGTCACAGGGATCATAACAATGTCAATCACATCTAATAATAAAGTTATTTAAACATGTGCATAAAACCCCCTTTTCCCAAACAAGTGCTCAAAGACACTATGTTATTCTACAAGCCAGGTTTGGAGGGGATGTTAGGATGTCCTATTGGGCTATTTCTCATTAGATGTGGGATTTTTCTGAGTGAAGACAAATCCAGGCCATGTAAGTGGGTGAGGTGGTAAGGGATGTCTAAGCAATGGGTGCAGTGATGACAGGGGAATGTATGGATTACCTGTGGGTGCCTCTAAAGAGGGTGAGTTGCACCTTGTCATGGTTGCAAATATTTCCAAGACCATTCATGTCTTTTATCTTTTTATCTTATTGCTTTTTATTTCAAGAGACTAGTTAGGGGACATTGGCCTAGTGTGTTGGCTGGTGGTGACAATGTTACCCACAAGCATTTCACGGAGATGAGAAGGTTGGTTGGTGATGAGACCCCCTTTATCTTGGCTATGCCACCAAGATCCACTACCCTAGAGTGGTGACCAACTGAATGGTATTTTCATACTGCTACATCCCCATGGACCTAATAGGTTGGTTCGTGATGAGACCCCCTATCCTCCAACTAGGTCTTGATTTTATTATTTTATGGGTCCCTATGTTCCTTGCTGAAAGTCATTTTATTTATTTCTCGGGGATCCATGGGCAAAGAATCTTAAAGTTTTTTTCTTTTGGCTTTTATCATTTTCTAGCTACTTTTACCCTTTTTGCCTTTAGCCCCTTCTTCCCACAAGGTAAAGTACAACTATTTTCTAGCTTGGCAAACCCAATGCTTGAACCAATGTATGGGATGGATGAGAGGGAAAAAGATGAAAAGTGGTAAGTATGGTGGGAATGGACAATGACCTTTCATGAACCCATCCAGTGGAAAATCCAACCCTATGGGAACCAAATTACTAGGGCATCCTGTCATTACCCCAGGTGTGGAAAAGTGGAAAGGCATAAGGTCCAAGCACATGTTAGAAGTAAAAATAATTAAATGCACATATTCAAATGTTTTGAGAATCATAGTGAAACATACCATGATACCTGGACTCATTACCTCATGGAGAAAGACCCATTGTTGCTAAAGGACTGGGCCGATGGAATGGATTTTTATGTTGCTAACAAGGTGGAGGCACTAAAAAGGAAATATGGGCCC
>JASDQU010109116.1:185518-196208 GCA_032191745.1 Picea mariana
TTCTTCTCATGCTAGCTTATAAATGCACTTGGACAATTTTCCAAAATGAACATGACAACCCACCATACTCATTTAATTCATCATACCAACCATCAATCATGTCAAAGAAGATATTTAATTCTACTAGATATTTGTGTATGCAATATACTTTACATAATCATTAAAGCATTAAATTTAATACTTAATAATCTAGTTTAATAATTAATACATTAATTAATTTTATTGGTGTACATGTGTAGGGTATGTGTGTGTAGCTAGAGGACACATATCATGTGCATGTGCTAATGATAATCAATCATTGCATATAGTGCATAGTTCATGTATGATCACACCAAGGCATGGAGGAAAAAAAATGCATCATTTAGTAACATTAAATAACAAAACTACAATAATTCATCCATAATTGATCATTACACTTAAAATATATATAAAAAAAAATGAGTGTTTTGGAACCAAGTGAGAAACAAGAGTGGCACATCTAATTCCCAAGAAAGAATCTCAACTAACATCGAATCATCGTTCCTTCCTAACCTACTTCCATCTTTCATACTATCATTTCCTCTACTAGACTAAGATTGGAGCATCAACTATATTGACCTAACTTCATATAGAACCCATAAGTAGAAGTGTCATACATATCGACCAAGCTTTCCTAGTAGCAAACTAGCAGTCACGATCACACGTCTAAGGGAGAATGACTTCACACCACCCTCCCACAACTCTAGGTTTCAAAGGATAAATGGTGGACAATACCTCCACCCCTCTTGATAGGACTAGTGTCAACACCCTATATCAAGACATATTGTGCAACTATTGTTCTTAGAGTCACGTCATCAAACAATGTCGACTCTGGGCAAGTTGTGAGTCCTATCAAAACCACACTTACCACAAATCATAGAAATATTTTGAATCATAAATTAAAGAATAAGTGCAACTTATAGCATACAATATCTTCTTGATTTCTAAGACATCCAAGTTCCCTCAAAAATACAGTCATTTGGCTATCACATAACTTATCAACATGTAGGTTAGTTCACTAATAACTCATATCCATGCATATACATCACAATTTCATATAACAATCCATATCTCTATTGTGTTCAATTAAGAAATTTATGTTTATTTTTATCATGCCCCGCATCTGTTATACATTCACAACACAACTCGAAACAGTATCCATGTACCTAAATTCCACATTTTTACTTGTATGTTTAAACAAATCAAAGATTCGTCATCATCATGAGAATATAACAGTAAAAATAATATCATACAACACATAATTAGGTCACGATGTACATATCTCAAATATCTATCCCAATCTAACTGAGATCAAACAAATGTTAATAATTGAATTTCTAAGATGAGAAAACAACAATGTTTTAACTTTCTAATGCCAAGATATGGGGCATTACACTTTGGGGGAGAATGACATTCATTTTTGAAGAGCATTATAATCCGAATGGAGGGGTCTTTGCGCCAATGTATTTAAGGGAAAGAGCCAAGATTACCAGTGCTTCTCTTTACAATGGTATGGTACTCACTCATAGGGTGTACGCTCCTAGACTAGTTCTTTAGTTCCAATTTGCAGTCATACCTCGATCTTGTGGCTATGTGCGTGGGTATAGGAAGGGTTTTCGTAATCCTCTTGACTCGTCCTCCATGCTCTCGACACATGAGGCTACTAGAGATTTTCTTCAAGGAAACCCCATGTAATGAACCTTATAATACCATACAAAAAAAAACTTTTGTTTACACAATTTACTTGGCAGAAAGGAATCCATTAGCGATAAGAATACTACTATACAACTCTCATATAGAACTTTATCATAGAATTTATTTTACTATATAACTCCTAAATTCTCCTTACCACATGTTGTTTGAAGTATGTCAATGTGTCTTACCTTGAGTGGAAAGGTTATAATGGAAAGCCCCAAGGCTTTAGAAGAAAGAATTAAGACCTTTAGGCGTAGGGACTAAAAGATTAATAGTAAACTTTACGCAATCTATACTATACTCACCCTAATTGGCATAAGGTTTCCTTACTATATACTTGCGCCCAAGTGTTCTCGAAATTTTTCTCCTAGGGATAGCTCTTTGGTTCCTACCAACTTGGCCAAGGGTCGAGTTAAGGACCGATGACTATCACAAGCCTCCAAGTCCTGGTCATTTAAAGGCTCATAACTTGAATATTGGTCGAATTGAAAGCTCAATGTCGTGTCACTAGTGGTCCTATGACAATGAGAATCCAACCATTACCTAAGACCTATCACAGGGGGTATGGAAGCGACATTCCACAAATGGGAAAGGAATTCCCTGTCAGGGTATTAAAAGCTCTGCAACCATCATTAAGGCAGTCTACTGGTCATACTGAAAACGCTTGGCTCTATACTCGAAGTGTCACGACAACCTTTCCCTGGTAACGTGGTTCACCCATCCTTCGCACTATCCATAGTTAATTCGAGGCGACAAGGCATCGTTTAGGTTTTGACAGGGTTTAGGGTTTGTCATTCCAAGTTCTTTCTTTTCTTTTGGAGAGGCTCTGTGTGTCGAGGGGGTTTAGAGGTGATGAGTTGTGGCCCTGGTGGTTGCCTCCATCCGGTTGCAGATGACATGTCTTACATTCCGGGTAAGTTCTTCTCTAAACTTCAAACATTAATACCCTGGTTATTTCAATAGGAAGATTATAATTTTTTTGGAACAATTTGTCCGTGCCAAGTTATCGTTCTGTGTTCTCCCTCATTTTCTTCCTGTGGAATTATTCTTTTGTCAAACTTCCTTGCATTACATTCGGAGCCATCCTTAACCCTGTTGCAATGGCCTTTTCCTTGAGGTTGTCAATGATTCTATTCTATTTACTACGAAGGACAGTTAGCCCTACCTATCCAGGTTCGGGATATAGGGTTTTGTAACTCTTTGTCATGAACCAGAATTCATATCTGAGTATTCGTGAATCTGAGGGAAGTATTTATTCTGGGGTTAATAACCAAAAATATTGGCCAGAGCATCATTTGCATTTACTTTATTAACCTAAGTGATTCTGTGAAAAAGGGGTTCGGGTAGACCAGACTCATAGTCAGGGTACTCCTGGTTTGAATGGGTGGATTAAGCTTTATTCCGCCTAAAACTGTACATTCTTGTTGTTCACTTACACAATGAAATTCCATTTTGGTTGATTATTGTATTCCCATTATTGAAGAATATCGGGTAAAGAATTTTATTTTACTATAGCTATATCATTCATTTTAAGAGATGAAACATATCATTAATGATAGGCCCTGTTATGATACGAGGGTAGCCATCAGTATGTATTGTCTCCTTCACCCATGGCCCTGTACGACTATCCAGATGGAAAACGTCAAGGAAAGGATCATGTGTCGCGAGTTCAGAAGTTAAGTAAAGCATTGGTATGATGTATTTATAGATATTTGCACTTAAATCATGTTCTTCTTACATTGTCTTCGTATAAGACTTTACTAATCATCATATATGGTGGTTTCCTCTAGGTTTTCATTTATCTGAAGGTCCTCGTTGCTCACTTGCGTACTCGATGTAAAATGGTATACAAGTTCCCTTTCGTAACCCTTCAGGAGTTATAACCATCCGTGTTGCAACTGAGATGTAGTCAACAGTATCGTTTCCCTCAATTTTCCTATCGGCTTGGGAAGGGAAGGTATTTCCAAAGTAACTTAAACCTTTGGGCTACAATTATTACAATACAATAATTTATGTATAGGTTTTTTTTCTTGGTCTTTTGTTCAAAGTAAATGATTGTTTTAATCATTCACCATGCGGATCTCATCCTACCCCGAAATCTGATTACCAGGGCTATCTTGTTCAGAATGTTGGTACGGATTATAATATACCATACCATTTTGTTTCCTTTCGACCTTTCCTATGTTTAATGTCAATATTCCCTACTGGAAAGGAAATGATGATATTCGTTTGGACTCAACATGAATAGACATAATGATTTGGATTATATTATGATTCTATATTTATTCTAGAACACTATATATATACATGCTTGTGAATCGTTTGATGTTTATGCTATGTTGCGTTTGCCTAATTCCAAACCATCCACTGTCACAATCTCCGAGTGGACAGTTTCGCATATGTGCTCATATTTAATGGGTTTTTTTTGTAATTTACTCCATACTATGTATATTCCTTCAATTGGGGTCCTTTTTATTATGTACGAAAGGAATGCAAAGATTAAGAGTTCTATCAGCATGTGATTTATGTTCGTTGTAATTCATCTTTGAGTTCTCATTCTTATGGAGCAATTTACTATTGTATTATCTTATAATGGAACAATGAATTATTCAGTTTAATTTGGTACTGTAATAAATTTTACAGAGGGTTTTTCAAGATCTTTCGATTTAGAAGTTCCTTTATACGAGAGGCACTTGATCTCCTATCGGCATAGTTGTTTGTTCAAAATCTTGACAGTAACTTTCTGTATAAGTGGGATTCCTGTTGCAGTCATTAAATCTTGATTTAACAAAAACTACACATTGTAACTGTATCTATATTTATTACATGTCGAGATATAACTTGATGGAAATTACGTGTACAGACTTGCTCAGATTTCCACTTAAGTATAGATAGATTTGCTTACTATTTCAACTACAAAAGTAAAAGTACGCCTATGATTAGATCTAATTCTTCCTAGCTCATTTGTACATAAATAGTTCTATCCATAATTTCAATTACAGGGATAATCTTACACCTGTAGGTAGATCTGTTCTTTCTTCAAGTTCATTCGTATTTAAATACTTATGTCCAATAATTTTAACCACCGAATTAGACATACACCAATCTTTCAAGTTATTTTTCATAGATCATTCTTCCTAGAATTCTAGTCCAGAATGCCCCATTCCAGAAAATTTGGTCTTTGATTATAAACTCCATACAATAAACAGATGTCCTACATGGGAATTATTTCAGCTTAACCCAAATAGAGCATCATATCAGATATACAAAATCATTCAAAACAAAGAAGGGTAATATTTAACATATCTGAATCCAATCCGCGAAAAGACAAAGGGAACAACCACATTCCTCCCAATCGTAGAATAGGGCAGCCAAAATCACTTGCCCGATTCACCCCCTAGCATGAACATGAATCCATGAGGGAAAACTTGGAAAAATCCTCCTCATTAATGTCCTTCAACTCCAGTGGATTCCTCTTGTCTCAAACTCGATCAGCATTGTTCATAACAGCAAGAAAAAAATCAATAGTCTCTTTTCCCCAGCATACTCAGCAACGTCTTGCCACCTCAGATATGCTATTTTTAACAAAAGAATTCTTTTTCCTAGGTCTTTCTTCCCCCCTTGGGAATTTTCACAACTTCTAAATCCCTGATTTTTAGGGGCTGCCCATGGACAAATCTCTGATTTTCCACTTGTAATAGTCAGCCCAGAGGTAGTTCCAACATGTTCCCCACTCATGGAGTCATGGTAAGATGATTTTAACATGGTTGTTCCATTTGTCCTCCTGCAATCAATATAAAATATTATGTTTCATACAAGTCTCAAGTCAAATAGTTGGTTGGGTCAAATCAGATCTCTACCCAACAGTCATAATAATTAATTACAATTGTCAAATTCGAAATTTGAAATTGCCATAAATGGCAAGAATTTTTCAAATTTGAATTTACTAAAAATGGAATAATTTCCAACAAATTTTAAATCTCAAAAATACTTTATTTTTTGGGATGTCACATCCTTTCCCCCTTCAATAAAACACTGTCATCAGTGTTTGTTCCTTTCTTGGAACAAGATTGGATGAGATTTCTGCAAATCTCCCTCCAACTCCCAAGTGGCCTCCTCAGGACTAAAGTGCTTCCATTGCACCTTTACCTGAGCGACGGCTCTGTTTCGAAGTGTTCTCTCCGATCCAGAATATGCAAGGCTTCCACCTAGAACTCGCCTTCGGGTTCTACCTCCACCAAGTTTCAATCAATCATATGAGTAGGGTCATGAACATACTTTTTCAACAAAGGAACATGAAATACATTATGAATTCTTAAATTAGCTGGAAGTGCAAGTTGGTATGCTACAGGTCCAATTCGAGTTAGTATCTCGAAGGGCCCACAAAACCTGGGTGCCAGCTTGGCATAGTTTCCTAACTTCAATGAGCTTTTCCGGGCTTTGACCTTCAAATAAACATGGTCTCCCACTTGAAATTCCAAGTGTCTCATTTTTTTATCTGCATAGCTCTTTTGTTTGTCCTCTGCTTATTTTAAGTTCTGTTGTACCTTCTTTACCATGTTCTCCATTTCTTGGAGCATCTCTGGTCCAACCATAAGTATTTCTACCAGGTTATCCCAGCTAATTGGAGTCGTACACTTTTTTTCGTACAGTACCTCGAAAGGGTTTAACTTAGCCAATGTTTGGTACCCATTGTTATATGTAAATTCTACTAAGTGTAGTGTAACACCCTGTTTCCCCCAGCGTGTAAAAATAACTAGACTGGCCAAGAACTATGGCAAAACTCAGAAATGAGAATGTGTGATGTGAATGGATCTTGAGGAAAAGGTCGATGAATGTGAATAATATTATGAATTTATATTGCAGGACTGCTGAGAGGGGATATGCTGAAAAAGAGACCACGATGGCTAAAGAAAGGTGGTGGAAGGCACATGAAAAGGTGGCATTAACTTCCACCGAAAATCAATACTGTATTTGGACTTCACTGGCCCGGAGAACTAAAAGCGGCTTGCTGGCCCTGAATTAAATGTCTCACAGGATGGTAGGTAGATGGCTCCTTAGGAATTAATGAGGGATGGGGAGGAGAACCACCCATCCGTAGAGCCGTCAGGCGTGACAAGCGCGAGGGAAATCGCGCCACATGCAACCTCGCAAGAGGATAAGATGTGGGGGAGAAGCGATTGGGGGTAGACGCGAGGGGAGAAAGAGAACTCTGGCGATATGCAAAGTGAGTGATAGCAGAGAGGAAGGAGAGTAACCTTCGCTCCTGGTCACTGGCAAACAGAGACGCAGTCTCACAGCGTCGTGGTCTCAGCTCGGGAGTGGATAGTGGTAAATCCGTTGGGATTCGCTGAGCCTATGGTTGGGTGGAAACAATCACCCCTCTCAGTAGTTGTATAACCCCTGGTGTTACTTTCTGATAAGTGTTTTGCCTTTTGCATCTTGAAATATATGTATTCTGACAATTATGCTCATAAGCTGTGAAATTGTGAATAATTTCAATATAAGAATGTTTGTATGATGTTTTGATCAGTACTGGTAGTTGTATGTTTATAATGGAAAGACTACGTGTGGCTTATGTTCTCTTAAATCATTATTTATATGCACAGTGATCTAATTCAGACTTCACGCCTGGTTCTCGGGAGAGAGATACCCTTATCTGCCTCAGATAGTACCCTGGGTAAACCTCCCCATAGAGATACCCTTCTTGGAAAAGCCATCAAGAACCTGGAAGGAGGATGTGAAGGCACAAGGCCTTAAGAAATCCCTGATAAGTATCGAATCGATGGACGAGATTCCATTGGGAGATCTATGGTCACTCAAAACCGTCAGATAAGAAGAAGAAGCTGGAAAGATAACTACCTTGACATTGATAGGTGTTGATCAACAGAAGAGATCCCGTTGGAAAATATGTGGTCACTCATGACCGTTAGATTTGGTAGGAGAAAGTAGGATGTTAATTTCCTTACCCCTGTGACTTTTTGTGTCTTCGTGGGTAGCAAAGAGGTCGGGACCGTATATCCCCAAGGTCCATGAGAGCATCCAGACCGTTGATCTTTCCACATCCAGGGAGTCATGGGAGAGCACACAAGTTAGGAACTTGTCTGATCCATCAGATCTCGGCTGGAAAACCCGACAGCCGTTGGATCTGTCAGGAGATACTCGAGGGTTAAACCCCCAGTGAATAGGGGTGAAAACCCCGAGATAGATCTGGACCGTCCGAGTAATGGAGGCCACGTGTCGTGAGATTTCCCATTTCAGGAAATCGGGAATCACGAACTCGGGAGTTCTGGTGATGAGAGATCGGGACTTTCCATGGTGGAAGCCCTGAGATAGATCTGCACTATCCGATTTAAGGAGTCCATGTGTCATGAGATTTCCCATTTCAGGAAATTGGGAATCGCGAACTCGGGAGTTATGGTGATGAGAGATCGGGACTTTCCATGGTGGAAACCCCGAGATAGATCTAAATCGTCCGACTAATAGAGGCCACGTGTCATGAGATTTCCCATTTCAGGAAATCGGGAATCGCGAACTCGGGAGTTCTGGTGATGAGAGATCGGGACTTTCCATGGTGGAAACCCCGAGATATATCTGGACCGTCCGATTTAAGGAGGCCACGTGTCGTGAGATTTCCCATTTCAGGAAATCGGGAATCGCGAACTCGGGAGTTCTGGTGATGAGAGATCAGGGATTTCCATGATGGAAAGCCTAAGACAGATCTGGACCATCCGATTTAAGGAGGCCACGTGTCGCGAGATTTCCCATTTCGGGCAATCGAGAATCGCAAACTCAAGAGTTCTGGTGACGAGATATCGAGACTTTCCATGGTGGAAACCCTGAGACAGATCTAGACCGTCCGATTTAAGGAGGCTATGTGTCAAGAGATTAACCACATCGGGAAATCGGGGATCGAGAATTCGGGAGTCCCATGGTCGAGAGTTCAGACTCTCGTGATGATAAGTCCCAATGAACGAAGGAGATTCTTTCAAAGGATCTCAGGGTCTATAATGACCATCAGATGTGAGGAAGAGATGTCGACTTTAATTTGGGGCGCGAATGCGCCCTAGGGTAAGTGGCGAGTAGATATGGATGGCCAGAGTCCACCTGCCCAGATCTACGGTTGAGGCTTCATTCTGAATCCCCCTTGTTATTCTGCCTTTAGTGGTAAGGGGGGGGTCCGGAATTGAATGCACAACCCTTGAACGGTCAGGATTTATTCACCTTGATCAACGACATTCAAGCGAATTCCAGACCCCCCTTGCCATTTTGCCTTTAATGGGGGGGGGGTTCTAGAATGGTGTGGCGTGTGAAGTGGGACCTATCTCTTGTCATGTCTCCCTCCGTGTCGTGCTTCCCTCTTGCCACCTATACTCCACTCAACCACGCGACAGGGCTCGTTCCTATTGGCCATTCGCTAACGCTGTTGGGATTCATCCCTATTGGCAAGTCGCTAGCCCTGTCAAGGTTCGACGGTTGCAAAGTCAAACAATTCGACATTCCTATAGCGTCGAGTCGTGAATTACTGAGAGGCACCATGGTTATTTGACCTGTGGTCATGACCCACGATCACATGTGAGTAGACAGAGAAAGAGCTAGCTTACGGTAGGCCTCCGTAGATATTTTGGGGGCTCTAATTCTGCAGAAAGCAACGAAAAATTTGATTATGGTAGTGGGTGCGTAACAAATTGGTATCAGAGCATGGTGAAAACACTCGGCCTGATTGGGCTCATGAACGAGTTGGGCATAAGCTCCATTCGAAGCACTCCTAAGAGGAGTAACCCCCTAACTTAACTCTCTTATCTAGGATCAAAACTTGGAAACGAGAACCTGACTGTGTATGCATGTGAAAGAGTTGTGAATTTATGCACAGGTTATAAAAATGTATCTAACTCTTGAATAATAACCAGCGTTTTTCTTTTCACCCAAGCAGACGATCAGCCGCGGGAATTTACATACGCAGAGAATGGTGACTCAACAAGAGATGGGAGAAGTCTCCCACAATAGAGACGAAGAGTCTGATGAAAGAAGAGAAATATGAACCCCTCCAGATCTAGCTGAGACTGTGAGGAGTCTCATGGTTGAATTGCAAAGCTGCAAGGCCGACAATGAAAGGATGATGAAAAAACAAGAAAAGAAAACTAAAATTAATGCAGTTTTACTGCAAATCTTATCCGACCTACAACGAAAAATGCAGCATGAACCTGAGATACAGAAACATGGTCATATCAGTGGCCATACTGAGAGGAGCACCTCAAGGAAGGTCCACCCCAGAGGTAAAGGACCAGTGCCAGGCGATTCCTCTGAGAAGGAATCTGGCAATTCAAAAGGCTCTTCCAGCAGCAGGATGGGTTCCTATTCTTGAAGAAAACAAAAGAAGCACAAAACTTCCAAGGGTCATAAATTTGAGGAATTCAGAAAGGCCAAACTTCCCTCCTTCGATGGTGAGATAAAGAAGGGAGAGGAAGCAGAGGCCTGGCTACTTGGACTGAAGAAATATTTCAAAGTCCATGATTTTTCAGAGAATTTGAAAGCCTGAGTGGCCACTTTCAACCTGAATGGAAAAGCTTCCATCTGATGGGAAGATCTTAAGAATGTGAAACGGGTTCGCGAGGAGGACCTGTCCTAGAAACAATTTGAGAAATACTTCTGGAAGAATTATTTGTCGGAAAAATATTTCGACAAGAAGACAAAAGAGTTTTATGAACTCAAACTGGGGCAACTCACTATAGAGGAATATGTCAACAAATTCCTCAACTTATTGAGATATGTACCTTATATCAAAGCAGAGAAGGAGAAGGTGCAATGCTTCATCAGTGGGCTACCCAAGGAATACCGGAAAAGAATTGAATTTGATGAGCCAAAGACCTTAGAAGACACTATTCGAAAGACAACATATTGTCATGAACAATATGGACATCGGGCAGAGTCTCGTGGATACTGGAAACAGAAGAGTGGTTCGAGATTTCAGAAAAAG
>JASDQU010109116.1:218160-234131 GCA_032191745.1 Picea mariana
TTTCAACTTTCAATTTGCTGTCAAAAGTTTAATTTTTTATTTTCTCTAGGAATTTGGCAAATCACAATTTTACACTCAAATTGTGTTTTTTTAATGCATACAATGTCTTAAATATGGAGTTGAATGCATAAAACGACTTTAATAACCCGAAGAAGATATCTATTATATGTCATTTTAACTTATCTAATTTATTGAAACATCTAATTCCAATTATTTTTCTAAATTTGTTGAAACAAATAATTGCAATTATTTTTCTAATTTATTGAAACATCTATGTCCTAAAGCCTATGCATTTTCCTCCCTTAACTATATAACTAGAACTCTAGAAGGTTCATTTAGGGCTTAAGCCTCTTGTCAACCTTCCCAAACTATGTTTAGAACTTGAAGACCATTTCTAGTGAAAAAAACTTACTCATGGCACCTGTATCCCACTTGGATGTTAAAGAATCCCAAACATGGCCTCCAGAATGATTCATGGTGTGTTGCTTGAGAAAAAACCTCATTTAGGGAATATGTTGTGGTTTAATCATGATACTTTTATTCATATAGTAGGCTAGAGATAAAGTACAAGGGTCTCCTTTGGTCATTCAAGGATGCATTCAAAATTATGGTTGTAGATGATTTATGGGTAGTAAGTGTTGTACTTGGAAATTGAGACCAACAAGTGTCATTTATGGAATAAGGCCTATAATTCTCCTCTTGTGACCTTGGTTGTACCTTTAGACACATTCTTGGTGCACAACTAATGTAGCAATGTTGGCCATAACACCCTTGGAAGTGATTTTGAAACAATAGAGTTCATATGTAGAGGTTTAAGGACTCGTCCATGGTGCTTGATGCTAAGAAGCAAGGTCTAGGGTCAAAGGATATTATTTCCCTTCCTTGACTATGGTCATGGACCTGATATCCATACATGATGTCCAAAAATGGATAATGATGCCCATATGCAACTTGGATGTTATGGACTCCCTAAAGAGGGATCTTGTCATGGTTTCTAGGTGTTGTTCATGGTTCTCTCTCTCAAGAAGGTTAAATAAGGATTAATACCATTGTGTCTCACCTAAACATTCTTATACCTTAACACACATTTCTAGTGCACAAAACCTATTCATTATTTTTGTATCCCACTCAAAGTCTAAAGGACCCATAGTCCAATTCTACTCGTCGATAGATTTCCAATGACTGTGATTGAGCATGGGATCAAAAGTTATGGCCTCTTGAAATTATCATACCTTTTCCATCTAAAATCCACTCCACGTTCATGGGGCACCCACACAGACCTTATCCGCCTGTCGCTCCACCTAGCGCGGACCTGTTAGGACACGTAGACAACTGACAACATCCTTGGAGGAGTTACGTGCCTCTCTAGGCACTAGGGTTCCAAAGATCTCATGCACTTACACTACCTAAGACCTTTTGATGGCCGATTGTTCGATGGAACGATCACCAGGACCTATCCCAACTAGGAAAACACCTCCACCAACACCTAAACCTACCATAATCCATACTCCACCGAGCACTTTACCCCACTACCCCCCAAGTTAGTTCATAAACACTCACCCTTCGACGCCCAATCTCGTGATCTAGTTGGAGCCAATGCCATGTGGTCCTGACGTGCACACCACTTGGCATGACACCTCGTACCCTAATTGGACACTAAGATGATTTTGCACAACGACGTGACTTGACACATGGATACATATAACATATACAAAATCCAACCTCCGTAAATGCGCATATACAAAATCTGTCTTTCGTAAATGTGCATTTATAGAAGTCAACTTCTGTATATGTATTTAATTGTTTTGTAGTGATTCTAACAAAAAACGTGGATGGTTGGATTGTGCTTGATAAAAACGTATATAGTTCATCTCTGTATTTACAATTTACAATTTTTCATTGAATTATATTAAATCAATAAATCAATTATGCTAACTTAGACAACATTAAGGAAATCAAGATTGGATGGCTAGTTCACGTTTCAAGTTATAGTGTACATTGAGAAAATCAACATTGGTTGGCTAGTTATAGTTAGCGTGTAAAGTTTGTTAAGAGCCAACATGTCACGTGTACACATTATCTCTTACTTTAATGTATGTCTGTAGAGAATATGTAGTGTAAAAGTGTAGATGTAAATATTTGTGTTAAAATTTTAAATTGGGTTTTACTTAAAATATATGGAGTTTCATTCAAAATGAAGAGTGTTCTTCCTTTCTCTAAGGACAACGCCAAATTCATGAGTTTTGATTTTAGTTTTTTTATGTTTCAAATTTGAGTCTTGCAAGCATGATACTGACTTGTAGTTGAACGCAAGTCTGTTTTGAAATTAAAATTGAGAAAACGCTTACCCAATCCCATTGCACTATGTTTTAGATTTAAGTCTTTCAGCCAAGTGAATTTCATGAATCTTGTCTTCTTTGAAGAGACTTAGTCACTATGTCTACTGGGAAATAGTTTGTTTATTTGTGTGTTTGTTAATGAGAATAGTTTTTTCATAATTGTAAAGGGAACACTTTGTTTATTTGTGTAGAGTTATTAATGAGAATAGGTTTTCCATACTTTGTAAAGGAGAAGAGGTTTATACTTTGACATATTTGTCATATTGGCCATATATTTAGATTACATATACTTTTGGATGTATTTATTCATACTCACGTGTATAAGTGTTTTATTTTTTCCATGAAAAAAAAGCGTAATTCTGTTCATTCGAAGAGAACCAAATTACATTTTTTAGGTTCCTTAAGCATGACCCAACCATGGGTAAAGTGATCAGAAAATAGAAGCTTGAAGGGGCCTTGAAGCTGGATCATAATCTGCAAATAAATATAAAATAAAAGAGCTAGGAATAACAACATAAAAATATGGGCAGCAAGAGGACCATCACCAAAAGCTGCAGAAAGAGAAAGCACCAAACACTGCCGTGAAAAACCAATAGAGACAACCTCTAAAGAAACTCCAAAAATACCTTTTGAGATAAAGAAGCACTTATTTTCCTCTCTTAGGGTTTTACCAAGAACATATCTAGCATAAAATAGCAAATTTACCATGAAACATTAGTAGCATATGAATGAAATTGCAGAAAATTCACTTACTTCACCAATAAACCATGAGATAAAACCCTAATTGCAAAAATTCCTATCCAAAATCAAAAAAATTATCCACAAGATACCTATCCAAGCCAATCACATGAGTTTAGAAGGGCTAGTAACCTCAAAAGAGAGAAAATTTCAGAAGTATCTCTCCCAAAGGCAAGTGATGATCCAAAACGAAAATGAGTGTTACCTATTTTAAATGAGGAAACCTCAACATAATTTGTCCACATAATTTGTCAAAAAACATAAATTAAGTGGGGTTGAGCCCTTAATTGTCGATATATACACTATCCATCAGTATATATACTGGTATATATACTTAGTATATATATCAGTATATATACAAGGTGTATATCTCGATATATATACAAGTATATATATCGATATATATACTTAGTATATATGAGTATATATACTAGGTATATATGTTGATATATATATTAAGTAAATATACCTAGTATATATGAGTATATATACTAGGTATATATGTCGATATATATACTAAGTAAATATACCCAGTATATATACTTAATATAGTATATATGTCGATATATATACAAGTATATATACTTATATATATACTTGTATATATATAAACATATATACTAAGTATATATATCGATATATATACTAAGTATATATATCAATATATATACCAATAATATATACCAGTATATATCAACATATACTAGGTATATGTGTCGATATATATACTTAGTATATATACCATATATACATATTGAGGCCTTCATAATGGTTGGGGGATGGAATCAAGGGCCTTAGGCCCTGAATGAAGCTTCTCATGATCAATGGCCATGGAAAAGGCCTCCTGCCATCGCTCATAACCTATGTAGAAGATATTTGGATTCCAACTAAGACTGTGAGAGTGGTTGGGAGGTATTACACACCACAGACTCACCTGGGAGCCTTCACAATATTTGGGGGATGGTCATTGTTCCTGAGGTCAAAGCTCCTAAGTTCATAGTTCCCGAGGTTAAATTTCCTTAGGTCATAGTTCCTGAAGTCAAAGTTCATCAAGTTACAGTTACAATGGATGGAAAATAAGTCTTTTTGTACAATAGGTGCTCTCAACATTGAAACAACAACATAGTTTGGCTCTTGTGAGCTTGTAACCAACATCTGGTTAAACATTGATGTTCCCATCCATCAACAGTTTTGGTGGTAGTAGGGAAAGCACTAAGAACCCGTTGGAAATGACAGGCTTTCCAAAGCTGACCACTTCCATATATTCCCATATACGAAAATGGTCGGCTTCCATATATGCGCATATACGGAAATGGTCGGATTTTGCATATGTGCAGATACGAAAGCAGTCAACTTTTGTATATGCACATATACATAAATGGTCAACTTCCGTATATGCGCATATATGAAAATGGTCGGGTTTCGTATATGCACATATACAAAAGCTGACCCCTTTCGTATATGCACATATACAAAAATGGTTGGCTTCCCTATATGTGCATATACAGAAATGGTCGGCTTCTGTATATGCGCATATACAGAAGTGTTCAACTTTCGAATATGCTCATATAAGAAAATGGGTGGCTTCCGTATATGCGCATATACGAAAGTAGTAAGCTTTCATATATGCACATATACAAAAATGGTTGACTTTCGTATATGTGCATATACGGAAGCAGCCAGCTTCTGTATATGCGCAAATACATAAATGGTCGACTTCCATATATGCACATATACAGAAGCGATCAGCTTCTGTATATGCACATATATGGAAATGGTCAACTTCCGTATATGGAATATATGAAAATGGTCATATGTGGAAGGTGACTACTTTCGTATATGCGCATATACGGATATGGTCGACTTCTATATATGCACATATACAAAAATGGTTGGCTTTCATATATGTGCATATACAAAAGTGGTCAACTTTTGTATATGTGTCGTATATGCACATATACGGAAATGGTCGGCTTCTGTATATGCACATATATGGAAGAGGTCAACTTCTGTATATATGCATATAGGGAAATGGTTGGTTTCTGCATATGCGCATATACGGAAATGGTCGGCTTCCACATATGCATGTATGCGCATATAAAAAAATTGTGGGCTTCCGTATATGTATATATGTGCATATACGAAAGTGGTCAACTTCCATATATGACCATATACATAAGTTGACTGCTTTCATATATGTGCATATACGAAAGTGGTCATCTTTCGTATATGAGCATATACGGAAGCAGTCAACTTTCGTATATGCACATATATGGAAACTGTCAACTTTCATATATGCACATATACGGAAGTTGACCACATATATGAAAGTCGACCATTTTCGTATATGCACATATATGGAAGATGACCGCTTTTGTAGATGCACATATATGAAAGCCAACCATTTCCGTATATGCGCATATACGGAAGAAAACTGCTTTCGTATATGTGCATATACAAAAGCCAACCATTTTCGTATGTGCGCATATACGAAATCTGATCATTTCTGTATATGCGCATATATAGAAATGGTCGTCTTCTGCATATGTGCATATACGGAAGCTGACCGCTTCCGTATATGTGCATATATGGAAATGGTCGGCTTCCGCATATGCACATCTATGAAAATGGTCGGCTTCCATATATGTGCATATACATAAGTGGTCAACTTTCGTATATGTGCTATATATGCACATATATGGAAGTTGATCACTTCCGTATATGCACATATACATAAGTAGTCAACTTTCATTTATGTTTCGTATATGCACATATACGGAAATGGTAGGCTTCTGTATATGCTCATATATGAAAGCGATTATCTTCCGTATATGCGCATATACAAAAATGGTCGGCTTCCGCATATGCGCATATACGGAAATGGTCGACTTTCGTATATGTGTGTATGTGCATATACAGAAATGGTCGGCTTCCGTATATGCGTATATGCGCATATACAAAAGTGGTCGACTTTTGTATATGCGTATATACAGAAGTTGACCACTTTCATATATGCGCATATACGAAAGTGGTCAGCTTTCGTATATGCGCATATATGGAAGCGGTCAACTTCTGTATATGCACATATATGGAAATGGTTGGCTTCTGTATATGGTATATATGAAAATGGTCATATACAGAAGCTGACCGTTTTTGTATTTGCACATATACGAATATGATCAACTTCCGTATATGCACATATACGGAAATGGTCGACTTCCATATATGTGCATATACGGAAGTGGTCAACTTTCGTATATGTGCCATATATGCACATATACAAAAATTGACCACTTCTGTATATGCGCATATACGAAAGTAGTCAACTTTCGTATATGCACATATACAAAAATGGTCGGCTTCTGTATATGCGCATATACGGAAGCGGTCAACTTCTGTATATGTGCATATATGAAAATGGTCGGCTTCCACATATGCGCATATACAGAAATGGTCGGCTTCCGCACATGCGTGTATGCGCATATACAAAAATGGTCGGCTTCCGTATATGTGTATATGCGCATATACGAAAATGGTCGGCTTCCATATATGCGCATATACAGAAGTTGATCACTTTCGTATATGCACATATACGAAAGTGGTCAACTTTTGTATATGCGCATTTACGAAAGTGTTCAACTTTCGTATATGTACATATACAAAAGCTGTGATCTTTCGTATATGCACATATACGAAAGTTGACCGCATATACAGAAGCCAATCATTTCCGTATGCGCATATACAGAAGCTTACCACTTTCGTATATGAACATATACAAAAGTCAACCATTTCCATATATGTGCATACATGGAAGCAAACCGCTTTCGTATATGCGCATATACAAAAGTCGATCATTTTCATATGTGCACATATACAAAATCCGATCATTTCCGTATATGTGCATATACGGAAATGGTTGACTTCCATATATGTGCATATACGGAAGCTGAACACTTCCGTATATGTGCATATACGGAAATGGTCTCCTTCCGTATATGCACATATATAGAAATGGTCGGCTTCCGTATATGTGCATATACGAAAGTGGTGAACTTTCATATATGTGTTGTATATGCACATATATGGAAGTTGACCACTTTCATATATGCACATATATGAAAGTAGTCAACTTTCATATATGCACATATACAAAAATGGTAGGCTTCAGTATATGCACATATACGAAAGCGGTCATCTTCCGTATATGCGCATATACAAAAATGATCGGCTTCCACATATGCGCATATGCAAAAATGGTCGGGTTACATATATGTGTGTATGCGCATAGACAAAAATGATTAGCTTCTGTATATGCGTATATGCGCATATACGAAAATGGTCGACTTCCGTATATGCGCATATAAGGAAGCTGACAACTTTCGTATATGCGCATATACGAAAGTGGTCAGCTTTCGTATATGCACAAATACAGAAGCGGTCAACTTCTGTATATGCACATATATGGAAATGGTCAGCTTCCATATATGGCATATACAAAAATGGTCATATACAGAAGCTGATAACTTCCGTATATGCGCATATACAGATATGGTCAGCTTCCGTATATGCACATATATGGAAATGGTTGGCTTCCGTATATGTCCATATATGGAAGTGGTCAACTTTCGTATATGTTCCGTATATGCACATATACGGAAATGGTCGGCTTCCGTATATGTCCATATATGAAAGTAGTCAACTTTTGTATATGTTTCATATATGCACATATATGAAAATGGTCGGCTTCTGTATATGTGCATATATGGAAGTGATCAACTTCTGTATATGCGCATATATAAAAATGGTCGGCTTTCGCATATGCACATATATGGAAATGGTCGGCTTCTGCATATGTGCATATACAAAAATGGTCGACTTCATTATATGCGTGTACGCGCATATACAAAAAATGGTCAGCTTCCGTATATGCGCATATACGAAAGCTGACCACTTTCGTATATGCACATATATGAAAGTGGTCAACTTTTGTATATGCGCATATACAGAAGTGGTCAACTTTCGTATATGGACATATACGGAAGCTATCAACTTTCGTATATGCACATATATGAAAGTTGACTGCATATACGGAAGCCGACCATTTTCGTATATGTGCATATACGAAAGCTGACTGCTTTCATATATGTGCATATATGGAAGCCGACCATTTCCATATATGTGCATATATAGAAGCAAATCGCTTTCGTATATGTGCATATACAAAAGCTGACCATTTTTGTATGTGCGCATATACAAAATCCGATCATTTCCGTATATGCGCATATATGGAAATGTTGGATTTCGTATATGTGCATATACGGAAGCTGACCGCTTCCGTATATGCGCATATACAGAAATGGTTGGCTTCTGTATATGCACATATACGGAAAGGGTTGGCTTTCGTATATGTGCATATACGAAAGTGGTGAACTTTCATATATGTGCCGTATATTAACATATATGGAAGTTGACCACTTCCGTATATGCGCATATACGGAAGTAGTCAACTTTCATATATGTTTCGTATATGCACATTGTTACACGGCTAAATTACTCAGCTGGATAAGTGTCTCATGTCCCTCTCAATTGTCGTAAGTGTCGCATCTTCCTTACAACTTTCGCAAGTGTCGCAAGTTGGTCACAAGTGTCGCAAATGATGTTCAGACATACTGCCATGTCAACGACACTAAGGAGACACTTATAACATCTCATGTACTTGATTTGAAGAAGGAGGATTGGTTTACTGAAGTCAAATAACTCTTGACACCTGAAGGGAACCCTGAAACAAAGGTTTTGAGGAGGAGCGCTCCCCTATTTCAGCCCTAGAAGCGTTGACGCTCCCCCACAAGGCTTCAGGGAGCGTTATAACGCTCCCCATCCCCCTCTGAAGGAGCATTGCTCATCTTGAAGGTGCTGGCGCTCCCCTAAAGCTTACCAGGGAGTGCTATAGTGCTCTGATGCCCCTTCTAAGGGAGCGCTGCCTAATCTGAGGCAGTAGTTGGCCCGTTGAGGAGAATAAGGGGAGGATCTTTCGAGATTAGGAGGCAGTTGTGCTTAAATTCTTGGTTTCATCAAGAGATCCCTGATATAAGGAGAAGGTTCCCAACTTGTTCTAAAGATAACTCAAGAGGTTAAGCTCCACTTAACCTATATAAACATGCTCTTTGATGGTGGAAAGGGGGGAAGAATTAAAGATATGAAACTTATGATCTTGGAGGAAACTCACAGTCAGCCAAAGGAGAGTGATCAGTGAAGCTGCTGTTATCCAGGTCATGGATCTTTTAGGCAAGGGTTAGACGAAGAGGACTTGACGAAGCTGTCGCATTTTGTTGGCAACCAATTCAATTTTTTCCATTGCCCTATAAGCTGCCTACACCTATGTCTTCTGAACTTCAAATTGTCGTCGCATTTTGCAAATAAACGATATTTTCATTTCTTGCGACACTTGCAAATTGGTCTCCATTTAGTTTTCACGACTGTAAGCGTGAAAACTCATCCATCGTTCTTTGAACTATCATGATCTTTTATTGATATTTTGAATGGCACTTACCTTTGGATTATCATTAAGTGGCTAAAAGGTTTTTGAAACTGTGCCTATTTGCCTATTCTTACTTCAATTGCGCAACTTGATTTTTATTTAATTGGCAAGGCATTGAGCATGGAAATTTATGTTTTTTGAAACTTCCCTAGCCATTGAATTACATAGGGGTCATGGTTTATTTTTGTTTTTATATATATGATGTGATACTTATTGTTATAACTCTTGGCTTATCGATTTTATGAAATCGATTGTCACAATGTTTTAAAACCTTTGATTAAACATTTATGAAATGGCGCATTGGTTAAACTTTTGGGTTTGATATTCACATTGAATATTCATGGTTTGAAATATTACAGTGGTGCATTGGTATATCATTCATCGTTTGATTTTTGGATCGGCTGAATAGTATGATTTGAACTATGTTATGATTGTTTCAACAAAGGGTAATACGCCGGTTGTACTTTGCCATTAATATTTTGCATGGCGGTAAGTGATTCCACCACCCTCGCATGCGCACATTAATGCTTCCCCTTTGATCGTTCATAGTGGTTAGACCGAATGAATCTGCTCTTGTGTGCTAGTGTTTTCGAACCAAACCCTTACCATGTGTTCATACCATGGCTCCAATCGTGAGGGCTGAGCTGAATGGTAGCCAGGCTCTGTTGATGTTCGACAGTGCCCGCAGTGACCTTGAGGAAAATGGGTGGCTCCCGTTCATACATAAATTTGATGGTTTTAACCTCTGCGTTGCTAGGCAATTCACATTGACCTTTGATGGCTGTTGAGCCAAGGTCGACGATGTTCAATTGCAAATTGACGAGCATTTTGTAAGTGTTGCTACGGGTTTGCCTACCACTGGACAACGATGGTCCAAGAATTGCAAGGTAGAAGAAGTCCCTTGAAATTTGCTCTTTCAGTCGCGTAAGGTTGGCTCCTGTGACAAAGGTTTACCTGTGACCATGCTTAAACAACGCTGGCATGAATTATTGATGATCATTAAACAGTTCATCACCCACGAAGGTCGGTATGGTTTTGTTTTCTTGCACCACCTTCGTTTGCTTATGGTTTTTATGGGTTTTGAGCTCAATATGCCATACTATCTGCATAGAAGCCTGTTCAAAATGTCTAAGAAATACAAAAGGAACCAGGCTGATAGCAGCCTCTTTCACTATGGGTTGGTTAAAATGACTGTTGTTTGTCATCTGGGGTTACACGGAGACTGTTGGAATGATTTTCTTGCACGCAATGGTTTTAAGGAATCGAATCCTCCACAGGTTGACAAACCTGTGGTGATCGAGAAAAAATCTATACCCCCGGTACCCTACAGTATTCTGTTACCTAAACCCTTACCTGAATCACCTATCGACCTACCCCACTCTGTGACCAAGGATGTCGAAACTGTTAAGCCTGTGGGCAAGAAACCCAAAGCCAAACCTGATGCAAACGCCAAAGGCAAAAAGAATGCGCGTCTAATCTCTCGAATGGTGAGGAACATGCCAAAGCCCCCTGTCAATCCTGACCCTATCGTGTTGAGCGAGGACTCTGATTCAGAGGTTGAACATTTTTTGGCAAGTGAATATCCCTATTCAGAAGGTTTGTGTGCCAAACCCTCATATGACTTTGTGTCAAACCTACCACCTTGCTTGCAAAACGACCCAGATTACCCTGGCATTAAGCTGCCATGTAAAGCCCCCGGTCATTCATCCAAACCCTCTCCTGAACCTGCAATGCCACCCTGTGATCAATACGGCTCATGGTTAGAGAGATATTATCTTGATGTGCCAATGCTACAGTCAAAGATTAAATCTTTGGAGGACCAGGTTACACTGCTTACCCGTCAAAAGGCTGAGCTACAGACCACTGATAAGAAACAAAGGACGACAGGCTCCATTTTGTTTAAAAATGTGGAATCGACCATGGCTGTGGTGAATTCTAAGCTGGAATAATTGGATAGCCTCGTCACATAGGTATGTGTAATATCAATCATTTTTGTAAATAGTATGAGTTTATATAACGATTCAAATTTGGTTTGTATAGCTCTGTTCAGTATTGATTGGTTTTGTTACATTGTATATTTAGCTTTGCTTTGACTGAATGGAATTCCATTTCCCAGTTTAAGTTTCGATTAGATTTTAATTGATCCGATTTGATTTGATATGGATTTGAGTTGTTTTAGCCAAAATGAATGCTCTTCTGTCGATTGAAGTTGTTTGATAGACACGAGCTGTTTCTCATATTTCAATTCTGAACACAATTGCATTTCGTTTTGATTTCGTTTTGATGTATATGCTATGATTGGTAACAATTGTGATATGATTAACTGTTATGGTTTTATGTCCATATGGTTTTCGAACAACTCGAATACAGTTTGGATTTTTTTTAAATGATTCTGTGCAAGTTCACCCAAATCGTGAATGGATTCAATTCGTAATGGTTATGTGAAGACCAGCCGGTTAATTCGTTTTGGTTTGCTGTTAGAACGACCCTGTTATCGGTTGGATTTGTAATGAATATTCAGTTATAAGTTGATTTGTAAAACGAGATTGGATTCACTATTATTCTATATTCAACTCAGTCACGATTTGTTTCGATCATTGCCCAGTTTACGATTATCACTTCTGTCGATTTGATGATGGTTGTGATCACTATTAATTGATCCTGTCTGTTGACTGCATAATGCTCAGTGATCGAAATTTATGGAAAATTTTGGTTGATGCTGTTATATTTACCCATGATCGTAACAATCTTTTCATCTTTGTATTTAATTAAAACAACATGAATCTTATGCTACATTATTATAGCTATAACGAATGGATTCTGGTTGTGCTGGATTAGATCGTATCACACATGATATGACTCACTATGGATTTCAATTGATATGAGACAGTCTTGTTACTGTTTGACCCGATTTTATGGAAAAATGAAACAGAGTATTCTAACCCCTGTTTCGATTAAATCACTTTTGATTATGTTTTATATTAAATGATAAAATCATTTGAAGCATTAGTGATTCGTTTTTAATGTTTATTGAAAGAAAATTGGATTTGATTCTTTTAAAAAAAATATTTGATTTGATTTCTATCTAATCCTGTATGCTATTTTAGACTAGCTACAGAATTAGATGATTCTGTAGCTAAGTCTGTAGAATCAAAATTTTATTGTTTTGTAAATGAAATACCTTTCTAACTTGTTATTTTTGATCTATTGTAGATGAATTCGAAATTACAGTGGATTTGATGAGCAATTAGGGGATATTTCAAAGATTTCATTTGCATTTTAGTTTCTTAGTTTAGTTGATTTTGGGATATCTCCCAGATTATGTAAAACAGTTTGATATTATCCACAGGGAGGTTTTACCCTGTGGAGAGACTTATAAATACCTATCATTTTTGTAATAATAATGATCCTCATTCATGGGAGAACAAGGATATGGAATTTTAATACAGACTGCGGTAGAATTTGGTGTTTTGTTACAGCTTTAGCTTTTCATCATATCAATATTTTGTTTCATGTTGTGTATATCAATTTGTAATTGGTTAATGACTACTTTAGCTATCTTGATCTTTTGCAAATGATATAATTTAATCACTGTAATCCATATCTGATTTCTTCTAGTATTTAAAGAACATAACAATTATTGATTCAATTTGTGAACGAAAGATTTCTCTTCTTCATAAGTTGAATTATAAAGTATAAGTTTTTTGCATAACAGGTTTCCCTTATTGCAGAGATTTATAAATCATAAAATTGTTATGATTTTTTATGTCTTGTTTGTCCTGTAAACAACTCAAAGAGCAGCACAACCTATCGTTTACGAGAAGCTTATGGACTAACCGATGCGAGTTTACTTCCTCCGACCAGCTTCGAAGTTATCATACACAGGACAAATTAGGAGCGCTTCCAGGTCAATCTGTCATTTATTTGTTAGCATATTTGTTAGTATTGTTAGTTAGATATATATATGTTAATATATTAGATCGTTTAATTTCAGTAAGTTTTATTTCTTTTTCATAAAATCATAAAATAAAAAATATATCTATAGCTGTCTTAGGGTAGGAATCAAATGAGTTTTACAGGTTTTATTCAAATCTGCTACTTGTAGATATTGTATATTTGTGAATAAGTTGTAAAATAATTAGTAATTAGACAACTAATTATTAAAGTTAGTGTAATTAGTAGATTGTATATAATAGTTAGAGTAGTTTATATTTAGTTTTAGTTTAATTTAGTAGTTTGTTTTAATTAGATTAGTATATTAGTTTGTTTTTAAGTTAATTTGTTTTATTAGTTTTAGTTAGTTTAGTTTCTTTTATTTAGTTTTAGTTTGTTTCTTTTATTTAGTTTTAGTTTGTTTTATTTGTTTTAGTTAGATTAGTTAGTTTAGATTAGTTTTCTCTTTGGTTTTCTTAAAACCTTAGAGCGGCCAACGGAGCCGTTAAACTCGTCAGGGTGGTTCATTCCAAACGGCTTGGGTTATTAGACAACCCCAGACTGGTTCCACTCTCTCAGTTGACGGATGAACAATTTTGCCCGTCAACAAATGGCACTAGAAGGAGGGCCTGAACTTAATTAATGGCACGAGGCGGTCGCAAGACTCCTCCCCCCCCTAATCGCTCACCTATAGTGACTAGAAGCCATTCACAAGATAATATTCCCCCTCAAACAACAACTACTTCAACCGAAGATCCACAGATCACAGTTGAGCCAGCAACCCCTAATCCTACAGGTGGTGATACACAAGGGATTATCCGTCAATCTCTTATTAAAACACATAGTGCCTTAGGTCGTCTTAGGCAACCAAACCATCTGTGGGGTCAACCTTTAGACTTCTCTGATATCAGAGAATAGTTAGGTGATATTAACCTCACTGTGAATCCTTCAGATCCAAACACAAATCCCGTTGCAGGAGGATCTGGGATACCTCCTTCACCACCTCCCTCGTCTCCTTCCTCTTCTGGAGGAGATTCTTCCTTCGACGAAGGCAATTCACCTTCTCAGCCTTCCACACCCACTACCCCAATGGAAAATCAGAATAACCCTGCTAGACCCTGGTTGGACCAGGATGCTGTCACTGTACCTAGAGCCCAACACCCTTTACCTAAGCACCCAGAGAAATGGCTTCCTAAGTTTGATCCCGATTCAAAATAGATAGCCGAAGATCATATCAAAAAATTTATGTTAGCCATCAGACTCTGCAATGTTGAACACGAAGACATTGTCTGCAGATTGTTCCCTTATACTTTTGAGGGTAATGCATCCACATGGTACTTTTCCCAACAGCCCCATACCATAGTGTCTTGGGAAAAGTTTGAGTCATGCTTTTTGGGAAAATTCGGAGATGGTAAACCTCCAGAAGTCTTAGTCATGGATCTTTCAAGCTTAAAAATGAACCCAAAAGAAAAATTTAAAGATTTTAATCAAAGATTCTTAACGCTTAAAAACCGAATCCCTGTAGATTCTATGCCTGGTGAGAGTCTTGTAATAGCTTACTACACTAAAGCTCTACATCAAAGTATAGCTATTTAGGTCAAACGTTCTAAAAAGGCCACATTGTTAGAAGCCTTCGAAGAGGCTACTCAGATTGAAAAAGACATACTTAGCCTTAAGGACTCTTCTAGCAACGAAACTGAGACTGTTTCTTCTTCCAAAAAGAAGATTGAAATCCTCCCTAGACCTACATAAAGCAAAACACAACCTGAAAACTCTGATTTGGAAAATTTAACTAAAGTTGTACAAAAATTGTCTAATCAAGTCATAGATTTAAAAAGGTCAACTGAAGAAGCTTCCTCGAGTAAGGGACCCTACAAACCCCCTTTTCGAAAGCCTTTTCCCACCAACCGACCTAGTCCAAACCCCGAAGGCCTGAACTTAGAAAGTTTGCAATGTGCTCTTCAGACAATTCTAGAAGCCCAAGATAACTTGATGCCTCCTGAAATCCCTCAGGAGGAAGTCGAGCAAGAAACAATTCAAGAAGAAGAGTCTTCTCCAAACATCTTTGGACACTTCTCAGATAACATCTTTCAACCTAACTTTGAGACTGTTCACCCCTACAACACTAGGAGTAAGCAAACAAACAAACCTCCTGCCGAGAACACTACAACTTCACCTCCCAAGCCATCTAAATTAGCAGAAATTAAACATAATAATGTCAGCCCTAAATTAGATTATGATGCTGTTGAAGATCTTAAAAAATTAAGGGCTAACATTTCTATTTATGAATTGTTAAAGTTTCCATTTTTGTTACAAAAAATGTTGCAAAATATTTCAGAAAATGACAAGAATGGTAATTCAAATGGTAACAAGGTTGTGCAAAGAAAAGTGCCACAGAAGAATTCCACTAAAAACAATCCTGA
>JASDQU010109116.1:244783-255076 GCA_032191745.1 Picea mariana
ATGCACCAACTTACCCAAACGGGGCCCACATGACTTTTGGCGCTTCATCTCCTAGGGTTAGGTTTTTGGATGTCTAGGACTTTTGGCATTCCCGTCTATTGTAAAAGGGCCTTCCGAGCCTCATTGTAACGATCTTCTTGCAAATGCGAGTAGCCGTCACATCTCTTCTCAGAGATAAGCTGCCACCATTCTAGTGAGTCTTTCACTCTGTATTTTTACAGTCTCTGTACATTTCTTTCATTAATAGAAATCGTGTATTACTGTATCTCTGTGTTTTCATCTCTGATATATTTTTGTTATATTACTAGATATACGCGATATCTCTCTGCATTTCTTTATTATATCTCCACTCTCATTTCGTGCCGAAAACCAATCCGGATCATTGTGTGAATGTATAAATGCATGTAAGCCCATAGAGGCAGAGTGACTGTGTGAGAGACACAGTGAGAACTTGTCAATCTGATGTAATCTCCATGATCTGAATAATAAGAAAATTGATGCCTATGCTTGGTGGACATAGCCCAACGTTTGGGTGAACCACGTGAAATTCTTGTGTTTCTTATGTGTGTGATTGTTAATTATCATATGTAAATTGTGTTTTCCGCATTGACAATTCTAACAATTCAATCATGACATGATGTATGTTTGTAGAAGCAATGCAAAATGACTACCATATTTGAATCATTATGCTAGCAAATACATATAATGATAGCAATTAGTGTGACAAGGCTATACAAGTATTTGGGGCATTATGAAATTATTTACCTATAATAATATTAATTGTAATACAAATATAACATTGGAATGGAAGATGAAAGTAATTGTGTTATTTTATAGCATACCTATGCATGTTCTAATTTTTTTTAAAACTTCCAAACTAAATAATGCACTTATTGTGGAATAACATAACCCAATTTGCAAGGAGAAAATAACCATATTCTTTCATATCATGTGTACATTTTTATATTTTTTAATAGAATTAGAGAAAAAAAAAAAAATTAAAGAGTCTCCAAGAAATTGCAAAAGTAGGAAGCATACGAAGTCACAAAATCATCCTTTGCATAAGAGGCAAAAACAGGTTGGTATCTAGCAAAAATGTTCATAGTGTTTAAGTATGTCTATGTCTTATACAGTATATAAAAATTGCTTCTAGTATAAAACCTATAATATATTCCTAGCAGCAAAATACAAAAATAAAACATCTACAAATCTACTAGCTAGGGGTGGCATTCCTTCCTAGCTCTTCTTCGGTCAGTTTTGGTGACGAGTTGAGGTTTGGAGGAATTCTCCTCAATATTGATTGTGATTGAGTGGGTTAGAAATTGGGTTCTTGAATGAATCCTCATTTCTTCAACGCCTGATCGAATTGTTGCACATTCTTCTTGGAATTGATGTTGTCCCTGCCTCTACTCTACCAGAATTTCCATTGTTGTGAGCAACTGAGTGGATAAGCCATGCACCTGAATCTGCAGAGCTTGGATGGACTGGACCAACTCTGCATGTTCTTCCTCTCTTATCTCCTGTCTCCACCTCGTTTCTCCCATTCGGTGTCGCGCCATAACCAGAAGCTCTTCTACAACCTATGTGCTAAGCACTTCCAGATCTTTTTCCTTCAAATCTGGTTCCTCGTACTTTTGTTTACAACATGCGTGAGGCAACATCCATGTTGGGGAGGGATTTGATACCATAAAATCCATAACATTTGAAAAGATGTCACACAAACTGAGCAAGTGATGGAATAGTCCCCGTCATGAATGGTTATTTGTAGAGAGAACCATAGTGATGCAATATCCCATCAGAAAGGTACAACATCCATAAAACCAAGGACCAATATGACCAAGAGAAATTAGCGAGCAATATCCAGCCTACTGCAGAGTTTAAGACTCTGTCTGTCAGCAGGCTTCCCATTCATGCTGATATGGACCATGACCATCCCCCCGCCACCCACTCGACGTCCATGCTCCAGCGACCTCCGCTTTCGTTTAGGTTGTCTTCCGGCAAGCATTATCCACGACATGGTTCATGTACTCAATGTTGAATGGATGTAATTCTCATAGCTTCTGCATGCATGTCATCCCTCAAACATCAAATGGATAACGACAATCATTCCTCCAGCATAAAAAAAACCTCCATTCCTTCGGCATAACAAAAAGCATCGTGAACTCCTGACAGGACCTGAGGTACAATGAGCTGGTCGAAGAGACGTGAGGTCACGCGAATGTTGCACCTCTAATTTTTTACTCATTCTGCGCTCATTTTTGAATTTGAAAAAACTCTAGCCAAGATTGCCTCACCCTGCATTTACCCTCGAATCCCCTGTTTTGTGTAATTGCATGGCCATGGAAGCTTGAAGCATGGTGATGGATTTACTCTCGAATCCCTTTTTTTGTCGCAGAAGTCATGGGAAAAGGTTGTTTTGTCGCAGAAGTCATGGAAAAAGGCAGTCAAGCATACATTCGCAGATGAAGTAGAGGACGAGGAGGAGAAGTTTCTTCTTCCTTTGATTGCAGCTTCCATGGATGCCCAACAACCCAAGGACGATGATAAGGAAGACTACATAGGAGTGCTTACAATTCCTGAGACTGGGATGGGGATTGTTATTGCTCAGTCATAGCGCTGGGAATGTTGAAAGTTGTGACGCTATTATGGTAAGTGTCCAATGAAACTTCGATTTTGGTTAATTCAGTGTTTTATAAAATATAAACATGTTTGAAGAAATTAGATGGTTAGATTCCTTTATGTCGTACATAAAATATCCATATATACTCAGGCTCTACCAATCTGCCCTCTGGCTCACCATAATTTGTCAACAACATAAATTAAGTGGTGTCGACCCCTTAATTGTCAATATATGTACTATCCACCGGTATATATACTTAGTATATATACTAAGTATATATGTCGATATATATACAAGTATATATATCGATATATATACTAAGTAAATATACCTAGTATATATACTTAATATAGTATATATGTCGATATATATATATATATATATATATATATACTAAGTATATATATCGATATATATACTAAGTATATATACCAGTATATATCGACATATACTAGGTATATGTGTCGGTATATATACTTAGTATATATATTGATATATATACCATAGATACATATTGAGGCCTTCATAATGGTTGGGGGATGAAATCAAGGGCCTTAGGCCCTGAATGAAGCTTCTCATGATCAATGGCCATGGAAGAGGCTTCCTACCATCGCTCATAACCTATGTAGAAGATATTTGGATTCCAACTAAGACTATTGGGGTGGTTGGGAGGTATTACACACCACAAACTTGCCTGAGAGCCTTCACAATAGTTGGGGGATGGTCATCATTCCTAAGGTCAAAGCTCCTAAGGTCATAGTTCCTGAGGTTAAATTTCCTTAGGTCATAGTTCCTGAAGTCAAAGTTCATCATGTTACAGTTATAGTGGATGGTAAAGAAGTCTTTTTGTATGATGGGTGCTCTTAGGATTGAAACAACGATAGAGTTCAGCTCTTGTGAGCTTGTAAATAGCATCTAGTTAAACATTGATGTTCCCATCTGTCATTAGTGTTAGTGGTAGTAGGGAAAGCACTAAGAACCCATTGAAAATGATAGGATTTCCAGTATATAAGTGGGGCAATGTTATGGTCGTGATAGTGCAAACTTAACTGGACTTTGCGTTGATTAAATGCACCCGACAGTTTACAATGTCCATGCCGCAGAAAAATCCCCGCAAAATAGTATCTCTTGGATAACAAAATCAATGTTCATGTAATCCTCCAGCTAGATCACATCACAAGAATATTCATACAATTCACACTGTTGATTGTTTACAAAATCATCCTTGAAAATATTATTTTCACCCAGGCATTTAAGATCTGAATTTTCTCATAAACCCTCAATGGTCAAGATCTCCCTGCAAGATTGATATATCTCTTTGTTCAAGTCTAGAACAAGGCTTAGGTTCATGCTGAGCTCATCGTCTGAAGCCTCTATGAGATAACACAGATCAATCCCCGGCCTCAAAATGAGGGTTTGGCATTTGTGGCATCTAGAAATATCTGAGTTTGTCGAATCATTTCCAGAGTTGGGGACAAAAAACATGAAACATGTCGAGATGATATCTTCCTCCATGATTCTCATGGCTCTGCATCCGAAATCCTCAATGGAAGCGCATTCTTCTTTTACCGCCTCTAGTTCTCCTAAAGTGGAAAGTGACGAAATGGGTTGGTTTCTTGGTCATTGAAGCGTTTGGAGTCTCAGACATCAGTAGAATCCGGTAGAGCCTCCGACTCTTGGCCACGCTTTCTGAGCGTCTGTGAAATGATTGAAAGAAGGTCGGGAGACTCAAACACAGAATACAATGGTGATGAAATTCAGTTACAATGAAGAACTTCTCTTCCTCCTATAACTGTTGATCTAAATAACAAAGCGATAACTGTTGATATGAATAACAGAGCAGATACGATGGGAGCCGATAGCTAGATACAATAGGAGTTGATAACTCACACCCTCCTCCAGCAACACACCCATCGGGATGGTCGAGAGTTGAACCAGAAAATAGGAAGAAGTGATTACCATGTTACAAACAAAGGCATAGCCATTTCAGTAAATGTGCATATACAAAAGCACTTCGGTAAATGTGCATATACGGTAGTCAGGCCACTTCTGTATATGCACATATGTGAAAGTGCTTTCATATATGCATATATATGGAAGAAAGTTTATGTATATGCACATTTACAGAAGCCTCATTTCGTAAATGTGCTTTTATCAAAGTCAAATTCAGTATATGGGCATATATGGAAGTCAGCTTCCATATATGCGTATATACATAAGTCAGCTTCCTTATGCGTGACTTTTGTATATGCACATTTATGGAAGGCGACTTTCATATATGTGCATATACAGAAGCTGACATCCGTATATGCACACATATGGAAGTTAAATTTCGTAAATGCGTAGAAACATTTCTGCATATATAGATATATGGAATCCAACATTCCTGGATGCGTATATACAAAATCTTACTTCCGTAAATTCACATTTACAGGAAGACTACTCCCTTAAATGTCGTATATGTGCATCTACGAAAGTGGTCAACTTTCATATATGTGTCGTATATGCACAGATACGGAAGTTGACCACTTCCGTGTATGTGCATATACCAAAGCTGACCACTTCCATATATGCCCATATACATAAATGGTCGGCTTCTGTATATGCACATATGCGGAAATGGTTGGATTATGTATATGTGCATATATGAAAGCAGTCATCTTTCGTATATGCACATATATGGAAATGGTCAGCTTTCGTATATGCGCATATATAGAAATGGCCGGCTTCCGTATATGCGCATATACAGAAGCTGACCCCTTTCGTATATGCACATATACGGAAATGGTCGACTTCCCTATATGTGCATATACAGAAATAATTGGCTTTTGTATATGCGCATATACAGAAGTGGTCAACTTTCGAATATGCACATATACAAAAATGGTTGGCTTATGTATATGCGCATATACAAAAGTGGTCATCTTTCGTATATGCACATATACAGAAATGGTCGGCTTTCGTATATGTACATATATGGAAGCGGTCAACTTTTGTATATGCACATATATGGAAATGGTCGGCTTCTGTATATGGCATATATGAAAATGGTCATCTACGGAAGTTGACTGCTTCCATATATGCGCATATACAGAAATGGTCAGCTTTCATATATGCACATATACGAAAATGGTTGGCTTTCGTATATGTGCATATATGGAAGTGGTCAACTTTCATATATGTGTCGTATATGCACATATACAGAAGTTGGCCACTTCCGTATATGCGCATATATGGAAGTAGTCAACTTTTGTATATGTTTCGTATATGCACATATACGGAAATGGTCGACTTCTGTATATGCGCATATACAGAAGTGGTCAGCTTCCATATATGCGTATATATGGAAATGGTTGGCTTCTGCATAATTTCTGTATATGTGCATATACGGGATGGTCAGCTTCCATATATGCATGTATGGGCATATACGAAAATGGTTGGCTTCCATATATGCATATATGCACATATACGGAAGCTGACCACTTTCGTATATGTGCATATACGAAAGTGGTCAGCTTTCGTATATGCGCATATACGGAAGCGGTCAACTTTCGTATATACACATATATGGAAGTTGTCATCTTTTGTATATGCACATATACGAAAGTGGTCAGCTTCCATATATGTGCATATACGGAAGCGGACCATTTTCGTATATCGCATATACGCATATATGAAAGCCGACCATTTTCGTATATGCGCATACACACATATAAGGAAGCCGACCATTTCCGTATATACGCATATGCAGAAGCCGACCATTTCCGTATATGTGCATATACAAAAATGGTCGGCTTCCACATATGCGCATATATGAAACATATACGAAAGTTGACTACTTCCATATATGCGCATATACGGAAGTGGTCAATTTTCGTATATGCGCATATACGGAACATAGACGAAAGTTTACGACTTCCATATATGCACATATACGAAAGCCGACCATTTTCGTATATGTGCATATACGGAAGCCGACTATATCCATATATGTGCATTTACGAAAGCGGTCAGCTTCCGTATATGCGCATATACGGATATAGTCGGCTGACCACTTCCATATATGCGCATATACGGAAGTAGTCAGCTTCTATATATGTGCATATATGGAAGCAGTCAACTTCCTTATATGACCATTTTCGTATATGTCATATACGGAAGCCGACAATTTCCATATATGTGCATATACATAAGTTGACCACTTCTGTATATGCGCATATAAGAAAGATGACCAATTTCGTATATGAAAGTGGTCATCTTCTGTATATG
Source organism: Picea mariana (assembly GCA_032191745.1). Lineage (NCBI taxonomy): Eukaryota > Viridiplantae > Streptophyta > Pinopsida > Pinales > Pinaceae > Picea > Picea mariana. The sequence goes on from JASDQU010109116.1 coordinate 251,673, forward strand.
CGCATATACGGAAGCCGACCATTTTTGTATATGAACATATACACATATACAGAAGCCGACCATTTTCGTATATGCGCATACACGCATATACATAAGTCGACCATTTCTGTATATGTGCATATGCAAAAGCCGATCATTTTAATATATGTGCATATACGGAAGATGACCGCTTTTATATATGTGAATATACAGAAGCATTCAATTTCCGTATATGTGTGTTGTAGGAAAATCTCCCTGCGGACAGGTAGATCGCCTCTAAGAGCTTGACCTTAACTCTAGACAGAAAATGCTTAACATGGACACTGACTTCCTTTCAAATCTATCTCAACTAACACATGAGAAGGAAGGATGACAGAAGTACCTTTTTATTGACGTTTGTCCCTGCACGCTCCGAGTTGCGCTCCAATCCTTTGTTCCTCGCTGAGTTCTGTCGAAAAAACAAGATACAACTGCTTCCTACTCTATTGATATTAGCTTGAAAATAGATCTATCAATAAATGATAAGTTCATGTGACATTAGACACAAACTAGAAAGAAACAGGCCAAGTGTGTCATATTGATGAGAATAACAACAGCAGTACTTACAATCGTAGATGCGAATGTGACAGATTCCTCAAGTCCTCTTCGTCTAACCCTTGCCTGAAAGATCCACGACCTGGGTAATAGTAGCTTCACTGATCACTCTCCTTTGGCTGACTGTGAGTTTCCTCCAAGATCATAAGTTTCATATCTTTAATTCGTCCCCCCTTTCCACCATCATAGAGCCTGTTTATATAGGTTAAGAGGAGCTTAACCTCTTGAGTTATCTTTAGAACAAGTTGGGAACCTTCTCCTTAGATCAGGGATCTCTTGATGAAACCAAGAATTTGAGCACAACTGCCTCCTAATCTCGAAATATCCTCCCCTTATTCTCCTCAACAGGCCAACTATTGCCTCAGATTAGGCAGCACTCCCTTAGAAAGGGCATCAGAGCACTATAGCACTCCCTGGTAAGCTTTAGGGGAGTACCAGCGCCTTCAAGATGAGCAGCACTCCTTCAGAGGGGGCTGGGGAGCGTTATAATGATCCCTAAAGCCTTGTGGGGGAGCGCCAGCGCTTCTAGGGCTGAAATAGGGGAGCGCTCCTCCTCAAAACCTTTGTTTCAGGGTTCCCTTCAGGTGTCAAGAGTTATTTGACTTCAGTAAACTAGTCCTCCTTCTTCAAATCAAGTACATGGGATGTTATAAGTGTCTCCTTAGTGTCATTGACATGGCAGTATCTCTAAACATCATTTGCGACACTTGTGACCAACTTGCGACACTTGCAAAAGTTGTAAGGAAGATGCGACACTTACGACAATTGAGAGGGACATGCGACACTTATCCAGCTGAGTAATTTTGCCGTGTAACAGAATGCCCCCCAAAGTATGAAGTTAGAAGATGCCAACTGATAACTGAAATACTTTGTAGACGTCCAAGCAAGGGTATAGACTCGGAGAGGCTGACAAAAGCTGCACAAACAACATCCAACAAGTATCATGACATATTTCAAAACCCAAGGCAGGCATACCTATGCTTGGGTGATCAAGACTTAGCAGGATATGGCCACCATAAAATACACTGCGGATCCATATTTGTATTGATAAAAAGGTATAGCCACTAGAAATACACTGTGGATCTATACACTAATGACATGAACTAATCGTAGCCACGAAGAATACACAGTGGATCTACGAAATGACAAGACATAGCCACGACCAATACAAAGTAGATCTATGTTACAATGTATGTGTTCTTTGTCCAATGGAAATTCCTTCGCAGCCTGGGCAAAGAATATATCAAAGTGATCGCTCAACCCAGGGTCTTCTTACCAATCCCAATATGGCATAGATCTGACCATGTGAATAGATGTCTTGACGTCGAACATGGTAGAAACCACTTGATTACCGGTCAATGATGCGGACCGTTAACAAGTGCGAGGGAGATCACTATTAATGTCAATGATTCCCAAGGTACCCAAGTACATTCCAGCGAATGTGAATAGATGAGCTGAAGTCGAACACTCGCGGAATCATTCGATCAGAGGTCAATGATGTAAACCTACTGTCGAATGTGAGGAGGCCTTCCATTGAGGCATGCAGGTCCCAAAGTACTAACTGGTTTCTAAGTCTAATTCCCGGATAATGTGTTGGAGTCGACAGGAATAGACTTGTCGAGGGAGGGCCTTGATGTATCCCCCATCAATGACATGAAACGATCATGGAGATGTGATAGGTAGATCAAATGGACATAGACTGACATAGGTCTTGAGGCAAGATACTTGGAACGGCTGACTCTCGAGGTGGATACTTCCCTTGAACACTGAGGCACAACAGTGAAACATGACATGGACCAACACTATGCAATGGATACGGTGACCCAAAGAAGTGAAAGGGGCTCAAAGGATTGGCTCACTGCAGAGGTTCAGTGGATTATGATATGTGCAAATGACAAAGTGTCGTGTTCAAGGGCGACTCTAAGAAGTGCTGGATGATGTTCTCAAGAGACTGCTTGGCTTGCTCCTTTCAATTTTTCCCCCATCAAGATAGATGAGTACCTCTTTTTGATTTAATGAGCTCGAGGAGGATAATACATGCTCGATATAACTTACCTTCAGTAAGTTCCTCATCCTTTATTTAACGAACCGGAAGAAGTAAGGGTTCGGTCCCATATGGGCCTGTCGATGTGTGCTTTAATGAGTCCAAATATAGAAAAATCAAAGGTTTTTTGGGATTATAGAGTTTGGAAAAACACTTAAAAGAGAACTCTCTCAGTTTCTTTTTCATGCAGTAGTCCAACGAGACCGAAAAAGGGTTAAACTATCACTCGAAAGATTCCCTTTCTGAACTTTTAACGAGTGTGAAAGGAAGAAAGGTCACTCGACAATCTTTTCATATTTAGAGAGTCTGAAAAGGGTTTAAAGGAGACTCCAGGGGGGTTCCTTTTTCGTGTGTTTGTATCCGTACGGGTCCGAAAAATAGATAAAAGTTTACCCGGTTTCATTGTCATGTATTTATGAGCACGAGAAAGAACAAAGACTAAGCTCGGTATGCCCCCAACTTGAAAGCTAGTGGCTTGACTCCAAAATGATCATCAAAGGCTGGAGACATGCCCCCCAAGCTTCAATTCATTCACCGACTTTGAGGTTGTCACCAATTTTTGTGCTAGATGGAGAAAAAGGATACAGGTGGATGAAATGAAGGTTCAAAAATGAGACCTAACGAAAGACTCGACTCGACACCTACGAGATCTGAAAAAAGACTCAACTTGAAGGGAGAGGTGATTGTTTCATTTTTTAATGAGCTTGACATAGGAAAAGAACTATGCTCAAGGTTCTGGGTTTGATCCCCAGATTGTTGTTTCATTTTTTAGCGATCTTGATACAGA
>JASDQU010109116.1:256610-276952 GCA_032191745.1 Picea mariana
CATTCTTGGTGCACAACTAATGTAGCAATGGTGGCCATAACACTCTTGGAAGTGATTTTGAAACAATAGAGTTCATATGTAAAGGTTCAAGGACTCGTCCATGGTGCTTGATGCTAAGAAGCAAGGTCTAGGGTCAAAGGATATTATTTCCCTTCCTTGACTATGGTCATGGACCCGATATCCATACATGATGTCCAACAATGGATAATGATGCCCATATGCAACTTGGATGTTATGGACTCCCTAAAGAGGGATCTTGTCATGGTTTCTAGGTGTTGTTCATGGTTCTCTCTCTCAAGAAGGTTAAATAAGGATTAATACCGTTGTGTCTCACCTAAACATTCTTATACCTTAACACACATTTCTAGTGCACAAAACCTATTCATTATTTTTGTATCCCACTCAAAGTCTAAAGGACCCATAGTCCAATTCTACTTGTCGATAGATTTCCAATGACTGTGATTGAGCATGGGATCAAAATTTATGGCCTCTTGAAATTATCATACCTTTTCCATCTAAAATCCACTCCACGTCCATGGGGCACCCACACAGACCTTATCCGCCCGTGGCTCCACCTGGCGCGGACTTGTCAGGACACGTAGACAACTGACAACATCCTTGGAGGAGTTACGTGCCTCACTAGGCATTGGGATTCCAAAGATCTCATGCACTTACACTACCTAAGACCTTTTGATGGTCGATTATTCGATGGAATGATCACCAAGACCTATCCCAACTGGGAAAACACCTCCACCAACACCTAAACCTACCATAATCCATACTCCACTGAGCACTTTACCCCACTGCCCCCCAAGTTAGTTCATAAACACTCACCCTTCGACGCCCAATCCCGTGATCTAGTTGGAGCCAATGCCATGTGGTCCTGACGTGGCACACCACTTGGCATGACACCTCGTACCCTAATTGGACACTAAGATGATTTTGCACAATGACGTGACTCGACACATGGATACATATAGCATATACAAAATCCAACCTTCATAAATGCGCATATACAAAATCCGTCTTTCATAAATGTGCATTTATAGAAGTCAACTTCTGTATATGTATTTAATTGTTTTGTAGTGATTGTGACAAAAAACGTGGATGGTTGGATTGTGCTTGATAAAAACATATATAGTTCATCTCTGTATTTACAATTTACAATTTTTCATTGAATTATATTAAATCAATAAATCAATTATGCTAACTTAGACAACATTAAGGAAATCAAGATTCGATGGCTAGTTCACGTTTCAAGTTATAGTGTACATTGAGAAAATCAACATTGGTTGGCTAGTTATAGTTGGCGTGTAAAGTTTGTTAAGAGCCAACGTGTCACGTGTACATATTATCTCTTACTTTAATGAATGTTTATAGAGAATATGCAGTGTAAAAGTGTAGATGTAAATATTTGTGTTAAAATTTTAAATTGTGTTTTACTTAAAATATATGGAGTTTCATTCAAAATGAAGAGTGTTCTTCCTTTCTCTAAGGACAACGCAAAATTCATGAGTTTTGATTTTAGTTTTTTTATGTTTCAAATTTGAGTCTTGCAAGCATGATACCGACTTGTAGTTGAACGCAAGTCTGTTTTGAAATTAAAATTGAGAAAACGCCTACCCAATCCCATTGCACTATGTTTTAGATTTAAGTCTTTCAGCCAAGTGAATTTCATGAATCTTGTCTTCTTTGAAGAGACTTAGTCACTATGTCTACTGGGAAATAACTTGTTTATTTGTGTGTTTGTTAATGAGAATATTTTTTTCATAATTGTAAAGGGAACACTTTGTTTATTTGTGTAGAGTTATTAATGAGAATAGGTTTTCCATACTTTGTAAAGGAGAAGAGGTTTATACTTTGACATATTGGCCATATATTTAGATTACATATACTTTTGGATGTATTTATTCATACTCACGTGTATAAGTGCTTTATTTTTTCCATGAAAAAAAAGCGTAATTCTGTTCATATGAAGAGAACCAAATTACATTTTTTAGGTTCCTTAAGCATGACCCAACCATGGGTAAAGTGATCAGAAAATAGAAGCCTGAAGGGGCCTTGAAGCTGGATCATAATCTGCAAATAAATATAAAATAAAAGAGCTAGGAATAACAACATAAAAATATGGGCAGCAAGAGGACCATCACCAAAAGCTGCAGAAAGAGAAAGCACCAAACACTGCCGTGAAAAACCAATAGAGACAACCTCCAAAGAAACTCCAAAATTACCTTTTGAGATAAAGAAGCACTTATTTTCCTCTCTTAGGGTTTTTCCAAGAACATATCTAGCATAAAATAGCAAATTTACCATGAAACATTAGTAGCATATGAATGAAATTGCAGAAAATTCACTTACTTCACCAATAAACCATGAGATAAAACCCTAATTGCAAAAATTCCTATCCAAAATTAGAAAAATTATCCACAAGATACCTATCCAAGCCAATCACATGAGTTTAGAAGGGCTAGTAACCTCAAAAGGAAGAAAATTTCAGAAGTATCTCTCCCAAAGGCAAGTGATGATCCAAAATGAAAATGAGTGTTACCTATTTTAAATGAGGAAACCTCAACATAATTTGTCCACATAATTTGTCAAAAAACATAAATTAAGTGGGGTTGACCCCTTAATTGTCGATATATACACTATCCATAAGTATATATACTGGTATATATACTTAGTATATATATCGATATATATACAAGGTGTATATGTCGATATATATACAAGTATATATATCGATATATATACATAGTATATATGAGTATATATACTAGGTATATATGTCAATATATATATTAAGTAAATATACCTAGTATATATGAGTATATATACTAGGTATATATGTCGATATATATACTAAGTAAATATACCCAGTATATATACTTAATATAGTATATATGCCGATATATATACAAGTATATATACTTGTATATATATCAACATATATACTAAGTATATATATCGATATATATACTAAGTATATATATCAATATATATACCAAGAATATATACCAATATATATCAACATATACTAGGTATATGTGTCGGTATATATACTTAGTATATATACCATAGATACATATTGAGGCCTTCATAATGGTTGGGGGATGAAATCAAGGGCCTTAGGCCCTGAATGAAGCTTCTCATGATCAATGGCCATGGAAAAGGCCTCCTGCCATCGCTCATAACCTATGTAGAAGATATTTGGATTCCAACTAAGACTGTGAGAGTGGTTGGGAGGTATTACACACCAAAGACTCACCTGAGAGCCTTCATAATATTTGGGGGATGGTCATCATTCCTGAGGTCAAAGCTCCTAAGTTCATAGTTCCCGAGGTTAAATTTCCTTAGGTCATAGTTCCTAAAGTCAAAGTTCATCAAGTTACAGTTACATTGGATGGAAAATAAGTCTTTTTGTACAATAGGTGCTCTCAACATTGAAACAACGACATAGTTCGGCTCTTGTGAGCTTGTAACCAACATCTGGTTAAACATTGATGTGCCCATCCATCAGCAGTTTTGGTGGTAGTAGGGAAAGCACTAAGAACCCGTTGGAAATGACATGCTTTCCAAAGCTGACCACTTCCATATATTCCCATATACAAAAATGGTCGGCTTCCATATATGCGCATATACGAAAATGGTTGGCTTTTGCATATGCGCGGATACGAAAGCAGTCAACTTTTGTATATGCACATATACACAAATGGTCAGCTTCCATATATGCGCATATATGAAAATGGTCGGGTTTCATATATGCACATATACAAAAGCTGACCCCTTTCGTATATGCACATTTACAGAAATGGTTGGCTTCCCTATATGTGCATATACGGAAATGGTCGGCTTCTGTATATGCGCATATATAGAAGTGGTCAACTTTCGAATATGCTCATATAAGAAAATGGGTGGCTTCCATATATGCGCATATATGAAAGTAGTAAGCTTTCATATATGCACATATACATAAATGGTCGACTTTTGTATATGTGCATATACGGAAGCGACCAGCTTCTGTATATGTGCAAATACATAAATGGTCGACTTCCATATATGCGCATATACAGAAGCGATCAACTTCTGTATATGCACATATATGGAAATGGTCAACTTTCGTATATGGAATATATGAAAATGGTCATATACGGAAGGTGACTACTTTTGTATATGCGCATATACAGATATGGTCAACTTCTGTATATGCACATATACAAAAATGGTTGGCTTTCATATATGTGCATATACAAAAGTGGTCAAATTTCGTATATGTGTCGTATATGCACATATACGGAAATGATCGGCTTCTGTATATGCACATATATGGAAGAGGTCAACTTCTGTATATAAGCATATACGGAAATGGTCGGCTTCTGCATATGCGCATCTACGGAAATGGTCGGCTTCCACATATGCGTGTATGTGCATATAAAAAAATTGTCGGCTTCCGTATATGTATATATGTGCATATATGAAAGTGGTCAACTTCCATATATGCCCATATACAGAAGTTGACTGCTTTCATATATGCGCATATACGAAAGTGGTCAGCTTTCGTATATGAGCATATACGGAAGCAGTCAACTTTTGTATATGCACATATATGGAAACTGTCAACTTTCGTATATGCACATATACAGAAGTTGACCACATATATGAAAGTCGACCATTTCCGTATATGCACATATATGGAAGATGACCGCTTTTGTAGATGCACATATATGAAAGCCAACCATTTCCGTATATGCGCATACACGGAAGAAAACTGCTTTCGTATATGTGCATATACAAAAGCCAATCATTTTTGTATGTGCGCATATACAAAATCTGATCATTTCTGTATATGCGCATATACAGAAATGGTCGTCTTCCGCATATGTGCATATATGGAAATGGTTGGCTTCCGCATATGCACATATACGAAAATGGTCGGCTTCCGTATATGTGCATATACATAAGTGGTCAACTTTCATATATGTGCTGTATATGCACATATATGGAAGTTGACCACTTCCGTATATGTGCATATACAGAAGTAGTCAATTTTCATTTATGTTTCGTATATGCACATATACGGAAATGGTAGGCTTTTGTATATGCTCATATATGAAAGTGATTATCTTCCGTATATGCGCATATACAAAAATGATCGGCTTCCGCATATGCGCATACACGGAAATGGTCGACTTTCGTATATGCATGTATGCGCATATACGGAAATGGTCGGCTTCCGTATATGCGTATATGCGCATATACGAAAATGATCGACTTTTGTATATGCGCATATACAGAAGCTGACCACTTTCATATATGCGCATATACGAAAGTGGTCAACTTTCGTATATGCGCATATATGGAAGCGGTCAACTTCTGTATATGCACATATATGGACATGGTTGGCTTCTGTATATGGTATATATGAAAATGGTCATATATAGAAGCTGACCGTTTCTGTATTTGCACATATATGAATATGATCGACTTTCGTATATGCACATATATGGAAATGGTCGACTTCCATATATGTGCATATACGGAAGTGGTCAACTTTCGTATATGTGCCATATATTCACATATACAAAAATTGACCACTTCTGTATATGCGCATATACGAAAGTAGTCAACTTTCGTATATGCACATATACAAAAATGTTCGGCTTCTGTATATGCGCATATACGGAAGCGGTCAACTTTTGTATATGCACATATACGAAAATGGTCGGCTTCCGCATATGCGCATATACAGAAATAGTCGGCTTCCGCACATGTGTGTATGCGCATATACAAAAATGGTCGGCTTCCGTATATGCCTATATGCGCATATACGAAAATGGTCGGCTTCCATATATGCACATATACAGAAGCTGATCACTTTCATATATGCACATATACGAAAGTGGTCAGCTTTTGTATATGCACATATACGAAAGTGTTCAACTTTCGTATATGCACATATACAAAAGCTGTGAGCTTTCGTATATGTACATATACGAAAGTTGACCGCATATACGGAAGCCAACCATTTCCGTATGCGCATATACAGAAGCTTACCACTTTCGTATATGAACATATACAAAAGTCGACCATTTCCATATATGTGCATACACGGAAGCAAACCTCTTTCGTATATGTGCATATACAAAAGCCGATCATTTTCGTATGTGCGCATATACAAAATCCGATCATTTCCGTATATGCGCATATACGGAAATGGTTGACTTCCATATATGTGCATATACGGAAGCTGAACACTTTTATATATGCGCATATACGAAAATGGTCTCCTTCCGTATATGCACATATATAGAAATGGTCGGCTTCCGTATATGTGCATATACGAAAGTGGTGAACTTTCATATATGTGCTGTATATGCACATATATGGAAGTTGACCACTTCCATATATGCGCATATATGAAAGTAGTCAAATTTCGTATATGCACATATACAAAAATGATAGGCTTCTGTATATGCACATATATGAAAGAGATCATCTTCCGTATATGCGCATATACAAAAATGACTGGCTTCCACATATGCGCATATACAAAAATGGTCAGGTTACGTATATGCATGTATGCGCATATCCGAAAATGATCAACTTCTGTATATGCGTATATGCGCATATACGAAAATGGTTGACTTCCGTATATGCGCATATAAGGAAGCTGACAACTTTCGTATATGCGCATATACGAAAGTGGTCATCTTTCGTATATGCACAAATACAAAAGCGATCAACTTCTGTATATGCACATATATGGAAATGATCAGCTTCCATATATGGCATATATGAAAATGGTCATATACGGAAGCTGATAACTTCCGTATATGCACATATACAAATATGGTCGGCTTCCGTATATGCACATATATGGAAATGATTGGCTTCCGTATATGTCCATATATGGAAGTGGTCAACTTTCGTATATGTTCCGTATATGCACATATACGGAAATGGTTGGCTTTTGTATATGTCCATATATGAAAGTAGTCAACTTTCGTATATGTTTCGTATATGCACATATACGAAAATGGTCGGCTTCTGTATATGCGCATATATGGAAGCGATCAACTTCTGTATATGCGCATATATAGAAATGGTCGGCTTCCACATATGCGCATATATGGAAATGGTCGGCTTCCGCATATGTGCATATATGGAAATGGTCAACTTCCTTATATGCGTGTACGCGCATATACAAAAAATGGCCGTCTTTCATATATGCGCATATACAGAGGTTGACCACTTTCGTATATGCACATATACAAAAGTGGTCAACTTTTGTATATGCGCATATACAGAAGTGGTCAACTTTCATATATGGACATATACAGAAGCTGTCAACTTTCATATATGCACATATATGAAAGTTGACTGCATATACATAAGCCGACCATTTTCGTATATGCGCATATACGGAAGCTGACCGCTTTCGTATATGTGCATATATGGAAGCCGACCATTTCCGTATATGTGCATATATAGAAGCAAACCGCTTTCGTATATGTGCATATACAAAATCCGACCATTTTTGTATGTGCGCATATACAAAATCCAATCATTTCTGTATATGCACATATACGGAAATGTTGGATTTCATATATGTGCATATACGGAAGTTGACCACTTCCGTATATGCGCATATACGGAAATGGTTGGCTTCTGTATATGCACATATATGGAAATGGTCGGCTTTTGTATATGTGCATATATGGAAGTGGTGAACTTTCGTATATGTGCCGTATATTAACATATATGAAAGTTGACCACTTCCATATATGCGCATATACGGAAGTAGTCAACTTTCGTATATGTTTCGTATATGCACATATACAGAAATTGTAGGCTTCTGTATATGCGCATATATAAAAGTGGTCATCTTTCGTATATGCACATATATGAAAATGATCGGCTTCCGCATATGCACATATACAGAAATGGTCGACTTACGTATATGCGTGTATGCGCATATATGAAAATGGTCGGCTTCTGTATATGTGTATATGTTCATATACAAAAATGGTCGGCTTCTGTATATGCGCATATACGGAAGATGACCACTTTCATATACGAAAGTGGTCATCTTTCTTATATGCGCATATGCAAAAGTGGTCAACTTATGTATATGCACATATATGGAAATTGTCGGCTTCCGTATATGGCATATACGAAAATGGTCATATAAGGAAGTTGACTGCTTCCGTATATGAGCATATATGGAAGTTGTTTGCTTCTGTGTATGCGCATATACAGAAGCGGTTAGCTGACTATATCCGTATATGCGCATATATGGAAGCTGAAGGCTTTCGTAAATGCACATATACGGATATAGTCGGCTTCCGTATATGCACATATACGACAATGGTCGGATTTCGTATATGTGCATATATGGAAGTCGTAAAATTTCGTCTGTGTTCTGTATATGCACATATACGGAAATTGACCACTTCCGTATATGCGCATATATGGAAGTAGTCAAATTTCGTATATGTTTCATATATGCGCATATGTGGAAGCCGACCATTTCCGTATATGCACATATACGGAAATGGTCGGCTTCTGCATATGCACATATACGAAAATGGTCGGCTTCCTTATATGTGTGTATGCGCATATACAAAAATGGTCAGCTTCCGTATATGCGTATATGCGATATATGAAAATGGTTCGCTTCCATATATGCACATATATGGAAGTTGACCACTTTCGTATATGCACATATACGAAAGCTGACAACTTCCGTATATGTGTATATACGAAAGTTGACCGCTTTCGTATATGCACATATACGAAAGCTGACCACTTTCGTATATGCGCATATACGAAAGTGGTCAGCTTCCGTATATGCGCATATATGCATATAGAAGCCAACCATTTTCGTATATGCCCATACATGCATATATGGAAACCGACCATCCCGTATATGTGCATATACGAAAATTATGCGGAAGCCGACCATTTCCGTATGTATGCATATACGGAAGCTGACCACTTCCGTATATGCGCATATACAAAAGTCGACCATTTCCGTATATGTGCATATACAAAACATATACGAAAGTTGACTACTTCCATATATGCGCATATACAGAAGTGGCCAACTTCTGTATATGTCCATATACGACACATATACGAAAGTTGACCACTTCCATATATGCACATATACGGAAGCCGACCATTTTCGTATATGTGCATATATGAAAGCCGACCATTTCTGTATATGCGCATATATGGAAGAAGTCAGCTTCCGTAGATGACCATTTTCATATATGCTATATACAGAAGTCGACCATTTCCATATATGTGCATATACAGAAGTTGACCGCTTCCGTATATGTGCATATACAAAAGCCAACCATTTTTGTATATGCACATATACAGAAGTTGACTGCTTCCATATATGCACTTATACGAAAGCCGACCATTTCTGTATATGTGCATATACGAAAGATGACCACTTTTGTATATGCGCATATACAAAAGCCAACCATTTTTGTATATGAGCATATACAAAAGCCAACCATTTTTGTATATGCGCATATTCGAAAGTTGACCACTTCTGTATATGCGCATATACAAAAGCCGACTATTTCTGTATATGCACATATAGGGAAGTCGACCATTTCCATATATGTGCATATACGAAAGGGGTCAGCTTCTGTATATGCACATATACGGAAGCCGACCATTTCTATATATGCGCATATACAGAAGCTGACCATTTCCATATATGTGCATATACGAAATCTAACTGCTTTCATATAAGTGCATATACAAAATCCAACCATTTCCGTATATGTGCATATACAGAAACCGACCATTTATGTATATGGGCATATATGGAAGTGGTCAGCTTTGGTATATGCGCATACATGGAAGTGGTCAGCTTCTGTATCTGTGGATATACGACACATATATGAATGTTGACTACTTCCGTAGATGCACATATACGACATTCAAGGGAGTAGTCTTCCCGTAAATGCGAATTTACGGAAGTAAGATTTTGTATATACGCATCCAGGAATGTTGCATTCCATATATCTATATATGCAGAAATGTTTCTACACATTTATGAAATTTAACTTCCATATGTGTGCATATACAGATGTCATCTTCTGTATATGCACATATACGAAAGTCGCCTTCCATAAATGTGCATATACAAAAGTCATGCATAAGGAAGCTGACTTATGTATATACGCATATACGGAAGCCGACTTCCATATATGCCCATATACTGAATTTGACTTTGATAAAAGCACATTTACGAAATAAGGCTTCCGTAAATGTGCATATACATAAACTTTCTTCCATATATATGCATATATGAAAGCACTTTCACATATGTGCATATACAGAAGTGGCCCGACTACCGTATATGCACATTTACTGAAGTGCTTTTGTATATGCACATTTACTGAAATGGTTATGCCTTTGTTTGTAACATGGTAATCACTTCTTCCTATTTTCTGGTTCAACTCTCAATCATCCCGATGGGTGTGTTGCTGGAGGAGGGTGTGAGTTATCAACTCCTATTGTATCTAGCTATCAGATCCCATCGTATCCGCTCTGTTATTCATATCAACAGTTATCGCTTTGTTATTTAGATCGACAGTTATAGGAGGAAGAGAAGTTATTCATTGCAACTGAATTTCATCACCATTGTGTTCTGTGTTTGAGTCTCCCGACCTTCTTTCAATCATTTCACAGACGCTCAGAAAATGTGGCCAAGAGTCGGAGGCTCTACTGGATTCTACTGACGTCCGAGACTCCAAACGCTTCAATGACCAAGAAACCGACCCATTTCGTCACTTTCCACTTTTAGGAGAACTAGAGGTAGTAAAATAAGAATGCGCTTCCATTGAGGATTTCGGATGCAGAGCCATGAGAATCACGGAGGAAGATATCATCTCGACATGTTTCATGTTTTTTGTCCCAACTCTGGAAATGATTCGACGAACTCAGATATTTCTAGCTGCCACAAATGCCAAACCCTCATTTTGAGGCTAGGGATTGATCTGTGTTATCTCATAGAGGCTTCAGATGATGAGATAAACATGAACCTAAGCCTTGTTCTAGACTTTAACAAAGAGGTATATCAATCTCGCAGGGAGATCTTGACCATTGAGGGTTTATCAAAAAATCCGGATCTTAAATGCCTGGGTGAAAATAATATTTTCAAGGATGATTTTGTAAACAATCAACAGTGTGAACTGTATGAATATTCTTGTGATGTGATCTAGCTACAGGACTACATGAACATTGACTTTGTTATCCAAGAGATACTATTTTGCGGGGATTTTTCTGCGGCATGGACATTGTAAACTGTTGGGTGCATTTAATCAACGCAAAGTCTAGTTAAGTTTGTACTATCACAACCATAACATCACCCCACTTCTATACTGGAAATCCTGTCATTTCCAATGGGTTCTTAGTGCTTTCCCTACTACCACTGACACTAATGACGGATGGGAACATCAATGTTTAACTAGATGCTAGTTACAAGCTCACAAGAGCCGAACTCTATCGTTGTTTCAATCTTGAGAGCACCCATCGTACAAAAAGACTTCTTTACCATCCACTGTAACTATAACATGATGAACTTTGACTTCGGGAACTATGACCTAAGGAAATTTAACCTCAGGAACTATGACCTTAGGAGCTTTGACCTTAGGAATGATGACCATCCCCCAACTATTGTGAAGACTCTTAGGCGAGTTTGTGGTGTGTAATACCTCCCAACCACCCCAATAGTCTTAGTTGGAATCCAAATATCTTCTACATAGGTTATGAGCAATGGCAGGAAGCCTCTTCCATGGCCATTGATCATGAGAAGCTTCATTCAGGCCCTAAGGCCCTTAATTTGATCCCCCAACCATTATGAAGGCCTCAATATGTATCTATGGTATATATACCGATATATATACTAAGTATATATACTAACACATATACCTAGTATATGTTGATATATACTAGTATATATACTTAGTATATATATATATATATATATCAACATATATACTATATTAAGTATATATACTAGGTATATTTACTTAGTATATATATCGATATATGTACTTGTATATATATCGACATATATACTTAGTATATATACCAATATATATACTAAGTATATATACCGGTGGATAGTACATATATTGACAATTAAGGGGTCGACACCACTTAATTTATGTTGTTGACAAATTATGCTGAGGTTTCCTCATATAAAATAGGTAAGCCTCATTTTCATTTTGGATCATCACTTACCTTTGGGAGAGATACTTCTGAAATTTTCTCCCTTTTGAGGTTACTAGCCCTTCTAAACTCATGTGATTGGATTGGAGAGGTATCTTGTGGATAATTTTTCTGATTTTGGATAGGAATTTACTCAATTAGGGTTTTATCTCATGGTTTCTTGGTGAAGTAAGTGAATTTTCTGCAATTTCATTCATATGCTATTAATGTTTCATGGTAAATTTGCTATTTTATGCTAGATATGTTCTTGGTAAAACCCTAAGAGAGGAAAATAAGTGCTTCTTTATCTCAAAAGGTAATTTTGGAGTTTCTTTGGAGGCCGTCTCTGTTGCTTTTTCACACCAGGGTTTGGTGATTTCTCTTTCTGCAACTTTTGGTGATGGTCCTCTTGCTGCCCATTTTTTCTATTGTTATTCCTATCTATTTTATTGTATATTTCTTTGTGGATTATTATCCAGCTTCAAGGCTCCTTCATGCTTCTATTTTCTGATCACTTTACCCATGGTTGGGTCATGCTTAAAGAACCTACAAAATGTAATTTGGTTGTCTTTGGATGAACACAATTACACTTTTTTTTTCATGGAAAAAATAAAACACTTCTACACATGAGTATGAATAGATACATCCAAAAGTATATGTAATCTAAATATCTGGCCAATATGACAAATATGTCAAGGTATAAACCTCTTCTCTTTTACAAAGTATGAAAAACCCATTCTCATTAATAACTCTACACAAATAAACAAAGTGTTCCATTTACAATTATGAAAAAACTATACTCATTAACAACTACACAAATAAACAAACTTTTCCTACTAGACAGAGTGACTAAGTCTCTTCAAAGAAGACAAGATTCATGAAATTCACTTGGTTGAAAGACTTAAATCTAAAACATAGCGCAATGGGATTGGGTAGGCATTTTCTCAATTTTAATTTCAAAACAGACTTGCCTTCAACTATGAGTCAGTATCATTCTTGCAAGACTCAAATTTAAAACATAAAAAACCTAAAATCAGAACTCATGAATTTGGCATTGTCCTTAGAGAAAGGAAGAACGCTCTTCATTTTTCATGAAACTCCATATATTTTCAGTAAAACCCAATTTAAAATTTTAACACAAATATTTACATCTACACTTTTACACTGCATATTCTCTATAGACATGCATTAAAGTAAGAGATAAGAAATACACGTGACATGTTTTCTCTTAACAAACTTTACACGCCAACTATAACTAGCCAACCAATGTTTATTTTCTCAATGTACACTATTACTTGAAACGTGAACTAGCCATCCAATCTTGATTTCCTTAATGTTGTCTAAGTTAGCATAATTGATTTAATATAATTCAATGAAAAATTGTAAATTGTAAATACATAGATGAACTATATATGTTTTTATCAAGCAAAATCCAACCATCCACGTTTTTTGTCACAATCACTACAAAACAATTAAATACATATATAGAAGTTGACTTCTGTAAATGCGCATTTACAAAAGATGGATTTTGTATATGCACATTTACGGAGGTTGGATTTTGTATATGATATATGTATCCATGTGTCGAGTCATGTCATTGTTCCACATCATTTTAGTGTCCAATTAGGGTACGAGGTGTCATGCCAAGTGGTATGCCACGTCATGACCATGTGTCCTTGGCTCCAACTAGATCACTGGATCGGGTGTTGAAGCGTGAGTGTTTATGAACTAACCTGGGGGACAGTGGGGTAAAGTGCTTGGTGGAGTGTGGATTCTAGTAGTTTTAGGTGTTGGTGGAGGTGTTTTCCCAGTTGGGATAGGTCCTGGTGATCGGTCTGTCGAATAATTGACCATCAAAATATCTTAGGTAGTGTAAGTGCATGAGATGTTCAGAATCCCAATGCCTAGTGAGGCATGTAACCCATCCAAGGCTGTGGTCAATTGTCTATGTGTCCTGAAAAGTCCATGCCAGGTGGAGCCATGTGAGATGGTATAGAGGGATAAGGTCTGTGTGGGTGCCACGTGGACGTGGGGTGGATTTTAGACAGAAAAGGTATGATAATTTCAAGAGGCCATAACTTTTGATCCCATGCTCAATCACAGTCATTGGAAAGATATCGATGAGTAGAACTGGACTATGGGTCCTTTATACTTGGAGTGGGATACAAAAAGAATGAATAGGTTTTGTGCACTAGAAATGTGTGTTAAGTTATAGTCATGGTTAGCTGAGACACAACAATATTAATCCTTATTTAACCTTCTTGAGAGAGAACCATGAACAACACCTAGAAACCATTACACGATCCCTCTTTAGGGAGTCCATAACATCCAAGTTGCATATGGGAATCATTATCCATTAATGGACATCATGGATGGGTATCGGGTCCATGACCATAGTCAAGGAAGGGAAACAAGAGCCTTTGACCCTAGACCTTTCTTCTTAGGATCAGGCACCATGGACAAGTCCTTGAACCTCTACATCTGAACTCTATTGTTTAAAAATCACTTCCAAGGGTGTTATGGCCACCATTGCTACATTATTTGTGCACCAAGAATCTGTCTAGAGGTACAACGGAGGTCACAAGAGGAGAATTATAGGCCTTATTCCATAAATGACACTTGCTGGTCTCAATCTCCATGTACAACACTTACTACCCATAAATCTTCTACAACCATAATTTTGAATGCATCCTTGAATGACCAAAGAAGACCCTTGTACATTATCTCTAGCCTACTATATGAATACAAGTGCCATGATTAAACCACAACCTATTCCCTAAATGATATTTTTTCTCAAGCAACACACCATGAATAATTTTGGAGGCCATGGTTGGGATTATTTAACATCCAAGTGGGATACATGTGCCATGAGTAAGTTTTTTGCACTAGAAATGGTCTTCAAGGTCTAAACATAGTTTGGGTAGGTTGATAAGAGGCTTAAGCCCTAAATGAACCTTCTAGAGCTCTAGTTATATAGTTAAGGGAGGAAAACACATGGGCCTTAGGACATAAATGCCACTTCTCATGCTTAATCACCTTGAACAACATTTGCAAATCACAACATAAACCCTCTTGAGCTGTCTTTGGCATCAAAGTTGGATATGGGTTCATTAGGATATTTTGTGCACTATGTATGGTCCACAAGGCCCTAAACATGGTCTAAGAAGGAAAAAATGCACCTTGAGATATTGTTGAATCTTCTCAACCTTAGGATCATTGAACAAGTCCTCATACTAACACATGAGTCCTTTGGAGCTGTTATTTGTAGGCCTTTGAGTGGGATATAAGTGTCATGAGTAGTTTTTGTGCACTAGAAATGGGTATATATTACCATGCCACATGGTTAAAGGGGTAAACCAAGGCCTTAAGACATAATTGAACCTTCTTGAGTTCAAGTGCCATGAAGAAACCCTAGACATAGCAACATGATCCCTCACTAGGGTTCTTTTACCTAGGAGTTGGATATGGCTTCTATTAAGTTGTTTCACACACTCTCTTGTCGAGGGCAAGGTGACAACCATCTGAAGGAAAATTTTACCTAGGAGAAAGAAACAACCAATTCAGGAAGGTTCACATACTAAGGTGAGTACAAATGTGGGTACTTATGTATGTGAAATCCCCTAGAAACTAAAAATCTTGATGTATGTGAATTGTTCTTCAAACACACATAATCCTTTCGCTTTAAGGGATTCCATCGCTGCCTCTATGAACTTGGAAGGCTTATTTCCTGTGAGTATACTTTTGCATTACTATAAAAGGATTAGTATATATACCAGTATATATACTCAATATATATACTGGTATATATGTTGAGTATATATACCGATATATACGTTGAGTATATATACCGATATATGTACTAATCATTTATTCTTTATACTTGGCAGGCTCTTTTGCTATGAGCATACATCCGCATTAGTATAAAGGATTAATATATATACTGGTATATACTGAGTATATATACCAGTATATACACTCAATATATATACCGATATATATACCTAGTATATAAACCGGTATATATACTCAATATATATATATATCAACACATATACCTAGTATATATTGACATATACATGATGATGATGATGATCACTGACCCAATTGGTCTATGGGACCGTAAGAAGGCAAGTGATTACTTCAATTTCTTTAAAATTGTAGTTGTATGCTCAAAAAACATGAAGAGAAGTATTCCAAGATCATCATAGTTTTGATTAATTAATAGGTTAGTTTTGATCATCGTAGTGTTTTTAATCTTCTATCTACTTAGTGTCACAAATGTGACAAATTCTCTCATCCCATTGTGTTTTGTGAGTTGTCCAATGCCCAGTTTCATTATGTAACAATGTTGATTTCCTTCTTTGCACTTCTCAAAACTGAGAGACAATTTTGATATTCTAAATTAGGGTTGACCACCTCCTTATAGTATCTTAATTTCCTTTTATCCAATAATTCTTTATCACACCACATATTCTCCTTAAATTTAGAAGTGAAATTCTATAGGACGGCTTCTTCTTGTATTCCCCAATGATTTAGAGATTTGACATCTTTATGTCATCCCACTTGAACAACTGGTGGTTTTGGATAGAGTTTGAAGTAATTTTGGGGAGCCTCTTGTCATCCATGTTGTTTATCTTGTTCTTGTACGTTAGGTATCTAATCATAGCAATGCTCTTAATGGGGGAAAGGCTTGCTTTTATGAGGAGTATATGATAGGGTGTATTTCTCTTAATTTTGAGATTATAAGTTATAAAATTCTTTTGGATATGTTCTATCTTTCTCGAGGATTCTCTAGATATGCTACAACCCCAAACTTCACATAATAGTATTTTTACTTATGTGAAAAATTCATTTTTTGTTTTATACATATTAAATGTAGATATTTATATAAAATTTTAATTTTAATTTTATTTGTAATTATATTTATATTTTTTTCTTATTATTTTTATTTATATCTATATTTTTATAATATTATAAAAAAATTAAATTTAGATACAATGATGTCAACATTATTATTTTATTATATATTTATATATTTCTAGATATTAATATATTTACATACTTTTAAATGACAGGAAAACTAAGAAATAAATATGAAAGAATCAAATTGGTGTATGAGACCCTTTTGTTTGTGGTAGAAGGAACCCCCTCTACATAGGTATTTGACTATTAAAATCTTTGGAGTATACATACCTTACTCTCTTTGGATTTGGACTTGCTACCTCTTAAGAAGAAACACATATTCTTAACCATAAACTCCACTTAAATTATATACATAGTCATATATACTCAATGTTAATAAATTCTCAAAACAACTTATTATCATATAATATATGATGTTTAAATAAATTTAAACTAAAATTCAATATACAACTTAATGCTATATATGATGTTTAAATAAGTGAAATCAAATATTATACAACTTAATGATATATGTATGTGATATTTCAATAGATTTAAACAAATTTAGAAAAATAATTGAAATTACATATTTCAATAAATTAAATAAGTTGAAATGACATATAATAGATATCTTCTTCCCATTATTAAAGACGTTGTATGCATTCAAATCTATATTTAAGACATTGTATACATTCAAAAAAACACAATTTGAGTGTAAAATGGCCAAATTCCCAGCTAAAATAAAAAATTAAACTTTTAACAACAAATTGAATGTTGAAACAATACCATAACTGCACATATTCACCAATGACGATCCTTTATAACCTGATACATACAACTATAAATGCATCCACTGAAACATTTTATAACTAAAGGGTACATTTAATTATAGCCAATCCATCATAATCCCAATGAGCAAAATAATTCAACACAAATGTGTCCATGGTTTTTCTTATCATGGTCACAAAAAATACATGAAAATTATACATCCAATAACTATCTAGCATTTAACACTAACTGTATCCTATTCATAACTTTCGATAACAGTTTTCCTGGATCACAACAACCATATTACTCTCTGATCCACTCATAGCATCAATGATCATTTTTTTGACTTTTGCTGATGAGGAATCATCTAACAGGCGCAATTATTTGAACTTGCTACTCTTCTTATTAACACTCTTCAACCTGCCCTTGCCAAGATGATGCTCAAGCATTGGTATTAAATTATTTAGCTGAGTCATATAATTCACATAACGTGCTTAGTTACTAGGGAAACAAACATCACCATCCCTACAATCCTAGATTTGAAGGTGATTTAGAAATATTGAATAAGTACCTAGTAGTCTTGTTTCCATTTAATTTGGTATTTTCACCTTCCCACTAACCTACCTGCACAAAGACTAGAGGAAAGTGAAAGCATTTTCATTGTCCCTTGACCAGATTTGGGATTTTACAAACTAAAATCTTTTCATAGAAGTATTCTGATATGCTTTCTTTCAGATCTGACATTCACTATGGTGCCCAATCTAATACTATTGTTGTTTAAAGGTGTGCTGAATATTCAGATCCAGACGAAGTACCATCTTGGAGGAATAGAATATCAATTAATTTGTGGCACCCTCTGGATTATTTCATCTTTATCCCTTCATAATCCTATGGCCATTGGAGATGATGGTAATATATTCTCTGCAGTCGGGCGCTTATTTTAACACAAAAATTAATATTTATAGCGCTTCTCAACATTGAATCGTGATAAATGGGAGTCACATTTTGTGATTCCATACTTCAGATCAGGAAATCATGGATGTAGAGGAAAAATACAACACCAAAACCCTAATAAGAATCCTCCTTGTTTCTACTGCACATTGTTGAAAGCAAGGGTTAGACAAGAAACATATAATTAATCTTAGACACACTCATAGATCTGTGTATAGTCTGTTGCACCAGCTGTAAGGTGGAGTTGAGGGTTTGGGAAATAAGTAACAGAAAATCTGAGTTTTCACCCTTGAGTAGCACTATAGACTCCATTTTCAGTGCATGCAGCATCCTTCACTCCCCTTTCCCACATTAGTTAAATTTAATCGATTCCTAAATCATATCGATAGAAAGAGGCATACCTTGGAAGGAATATGAACATGACCACTAAAGCTTACCTCCTGACCAAGACTGTAATTATATATGGTCCGAAAATGGGAGGGGGCCATTTGATAAATTGTGAAGCAAAGAACATAAAACAGTATATTAGAATATATGAAGAAGAGTACAAAATGAGTACATGAAGAATTTAATGAAGAAGATGTGAAGAGATACTATGCAATGGGAGATGGCTGAGCTAAATAGGCTCAAGCAAATCAAGAATAGAAAGTACAGCTGGCCAGGACATCTGGCAGTGTACAGTCAGCGTGTTGAGGTTACATTATATTTAACACTCCCTCTTAAACTCAACAGTTACAAACATCAGCACTGATTATGCCTAAGTGCTGTCTCTAAAAATCAAAAACAGATTTTCCTAGTGGCTTTGTAAATATATCAGCAAGCTGATCTCGAGAACCACATAATTGTAGTGCAATATCACCATTATTGACTAGCTCGCGTATGAAATGAAAACAAGTGTCAATGTGTTTGCTTTTCTTGTGAAACACATAATTTTTGGATAAAGCAATTGCTGAAGTATTGTCACAGAAAATAGGAGTTGGATCCTTTTCTGTATGTGACATATCTTTCAATATTCTTCTCAGCCACACTGCTTGACAGGAAGTTGAGGTAGCAGCGACATACTCTGCCTCTGCAGAAGATATTGAAACAATTGGCTGCTTCTTTGATGCCCATGAGATTAGGTTCGTGCCCAGTTGAAAAACATGTCCAGATGTGCTTTTCCTGTCATCTAGGCTGCCTGCAAAATCACTGTCCGTGTAACCATAAAGTTGATTACTATCAAATTTAGTGTACCATAAGCTGAAATTGAGAGTTCCTGCTACATATCTCAGAATTTGTTTTTCCATTTTCCAATGAGAATCTTTGGGGGATTCCATGAATCTGGAAACAAGGCTAGCTGCATACATAATGTCAGGCCTAGTTGCTGTAAGATACAACAAACTGCCTACTAAACTTTTGTACAGGGTAGAGTCCACTGTAGGACCTTCATCATTCTTGCTCAATTTTGTGCCTAGTGGTATGGGGGTTTCTGCTGGATTGCATTC